>CAIGRT010007739.1:0-12008 GCA_903798405.1 Fraxinus platypoda
AAAAAAAACAAATTGCTTCATTTTTATATTAAGGGCACAATGGACAATTTGGTACAAAATTCAAAATGATATTCATTTTTCAATTGACACAAAAAAAAGTGGACATTTTTTAAAATGGCCCTGAATAAAAATTACGACCCCGCTACATGTACAATGCTCCTTGTCGATACAACCTCGACTTCGTTGGACTTGATTGTGATTGTGATAGGGAAGCTTTGACCCATTTCTCTGATTTCCCGCCTTCCTGGTACTACTCGACCACAATCACAAAACAAGTCCAACGAAGTCGAGGTTGTATCGATGCAATCGAGAACTGAGTGTACATGTGAAACGGAAGCTTGAAGTGAATGATATGGCTGGAATTCCATTGCACAAAAGTTTCAATTCTGCAGTTGTTGAAGCGGGTGGATATGAAAATATGACATGCATAGAAAAGGATTGTCGAAATTACATTGAACAAGTTAGGCGATTAAGTCTTGGGAACGGAGATGCAGCAGCAATACAATCGTATTTTTCAGATATGCAAGCACGGTGTGCAGGATTTTACTTTTGTATGGATTTGGACGATGATTCGAGGTTAAGGAATATATTTTGGGCAGATAATCGATGTAGGGAAGCATATAAAGAGTTCGGGGACGTTGTCACGTTTGATACCACTTATCTGACTAACAGATATGACATGCCTTTCGCACCTTTTGTGGGCGTCAATCACCACGGACAATCAACACTACTCGGTTGTGGTTTGGTATCGAATGAGAATACGGATACATTCGTCTGGGTTTTTAGGACATGGCTTAAGTGTATGCACGATCAAGCTCCGCATGGAATTATTACTGATCAAGACAGGGCAATGCAAAATGCCATTCAGATAGTTTTTCCAAATACAAAGCATAGATGGTGTTTGTGGCACATTTTGAAGAAGCTGCCCGAAAAATTTGGATACCACGTCGATAAGAGTTCAATATTTTCTGCAATACATGTATTGGTGTATGATTCTCAAACGGTTGAAGATTTTGAACAAGGTTGGGGATCGATGATCACAACATATGAGTTGCATGATAACGAATGGTTGTCGGGATTGTACGAGAACCGAGGTCGTTGGGTTCCTTGCTTTTTAAAAACTACTTTCTGGGCTGGGATGTCAACAACGCAGCGGAGTGAAAGCATTAATTCTTTTTTTGATGGTTATGTGCACTCGAAGACATCTTTGAAGCAGTTTGTTGAACAGTATGAGCGAGCATTGAGGAACAAGGTGGAGAAGGAGTTCCAAGCTGATTTTAAGTCGTTCTCTCAAATGGTCCCATGTGCAACAACATATGAAATGGAAAACCAATTTCAGGCAGTGTACACAATTTCAAAATTCAAAGAAGTTCAAGCTGAGTTTACGGGTAAGGTTTACTGCGACCTCATATCTGCTTCGGAGGGATGTTTTGGGACAACTTATGAGGTAAGGGAAGATGTTGTTTGTGTCGATCGACGTAAGAAGAAATCATTTTTTGTCTCTTTCCAAAGGGATAAATGTGAAGTTGTTTGTAGCTGTCACTTGTTTGAGTTTCGGGGAATCATTTGCAGACATGCAATCGCAGTGTTGATCCGTAATGACATTAGAATATTGCCTGAAAGGTATATACTACGTAGGTGGAGGAGGGATGTCAGTCGACCATACACAAGGATCGCAATAAAATATGACGGGTTGGGCAATACACCGGGACAGTTGAATTACGATAATATGTGTAAAGCTTTTGCTCAAGTTGCAGATCTTGCGGCAGATGATGAAGGTCGAACCCGACTGATTATGGAATGGATTCAAGTGCAAGCTAAAGAGCTTTCGATGGTCATATGGAGTAGTGGAAGCAATATCTGTAGTCAGCATACTATTCAGTCAGGATCTCAGTGCACTGGTTCACAAACTACATGCAGTGTGAGCGTGCTAGATCCTAAATTGACAAAGAGAAAGGGCGCGCCCAGAAAACTTCGGAGGAAGAGCCCTTTGGAGTTGAATTCGAAGAAGACAAAGGTATGTTGACGTATTTTTCCTGTGAAGTTAAACGGAGTTCAACAAATAATTTCTCATTTGATTTAGATGTACATGCAGACACCTTCAACAGGCAAGGGGAAGCGACCTACAGCAATGCATAACAGTATACCGAAGGGTTCACAACGTCCCATGGTTAGTCTATTTATTGGAAAAATCTGATTTGTCCTTTTCATATTACTTTATTGTTGACGTTGTTATTTATGATAGGGTCACGAAGAAAATCAAATGTTTACACAACCCTATCCGTCATGTAGTTCGATCCATCCGCCATCACCGCATTTTATATTCGATTCGCAAGGTAACAACATTTTTAAAAACATTTTTTCAATTCAGCCATAATGTCGTGTTGACGTATTCATTTTCATGTTATGTGTTAGGTCATGCTATACAACATTCACCGTATGAAGGAGGCACAGGATTATGGCGGGGATAATGCTAGTATTAAATATTCTAGATTAAGTTTTTAAAGAATTAGGTATGGTTGATGTAATGCTAATATTAAATATTCTCAAGAAATTGTATAAGATTTAAGTGTACCTATGATTACTGTGATGGGGATATTCCATGTTGCAAATGGCATTTGAATTCAATTTAGATAGTATTTAAATGTCTTTAGTTGATCTACTACTCTTACTTCAGCATATAGTCCTTAAGTAGCTCCAGTTACTTCATTTCTGGCTGATGAAGTAGCTTCAGTTCCACAAATTCATTCTGCAGTTTTTCATTTCTATACATGAAGAATTCCCAGGCTGATCCAAGTCCAATTGAAATCATTCTATTTTCTGTGGAGGATGATTAACTTTCTTGTTCATGAATTCTAGATTAACAAACAAAGCCATACACAATTGCCAAACAATGCGACCACAGAACTAAACAAAGTCATTTGAAAATGGAAGATGATAATAGAACAAAATTCACTGCTATTACAGGGTACTACAGTCAAGCAGCCAATACATATAGATGCATGCTACAAAGACACCAAAATAGGAACTACAAGTTCCAGGCAGCATGCTAACAGGACCTGACTACCATACATCTACTATGCCAACATCAAAATGTTTCGATTCTGCAGTTACACATTGAAACAGATGGAAACTAATCACCCCATACTAATCAACCCATACTAATCAAAACGAGTCCTTCCGTTCGTGTTTGCAGCTGAGGAACATTTACTTATTCTTGCGGATTGTCACAGTCACAGATACATGGATTTCTTCTTCGTCCTTCAGCCGGACTTCAGATTCGAACATGCGGGATATATTGTCAATTTCAGTATTACTAACGTCACTCGATTCTCCGCTTGATTCTCCAATGTCGCACCACTCCCAAAATCCACACTTGTGACTGCAACACTTGAAAAGTTTGCCTTTGTTTGGAGTATCCTTTTCAACCTCAAAACACTTTTGAAAACCGTTCTTGCACGCCGGGCATCGAAATTTTGTCGGGCATTCAGCAAAGAAATGGCCCTTGCGCCTGCAACTGTGGCAAACTCCCGAATTCTTTCCACCCATTCGACAACTGGAATCAAGCAAAACCCAAAACCAAAACGTCAACTGAAATTTCGTAATTACGGTCCTTCAGTTTCACAAATTATGTAACCAAATAAAATATGAAATACGTTCCATTCCTTTACTGTCAAAATGATTTCTGACATAAAATGGCAAAGCTTAGTTTTTTAGGTTTTTAAAATATGGTTCCACCAGTCGGCGACGCGTTCAGTTACTGTGACGACAAGACCGGATTTTATGGAGACGTTCGGAGGGGAGTCGACAGTCGAACGAAAATGGGGAGGGGAGTGAAAGAGAGTAGGGTGGGTGTTTGATTGGGGAAAAAATTGGGGAGAACTAAGATAAATCTTACTTAACTAATGTGATATTTCGAGGTCGCAAAAATGGTGGCAGCTTACAGGACGTCGGACGGAACGATGGTGACGACCAGAATAAATGGGAGGGATGAGTGAGAGACTGGAGGATTTCCTTCGTTTTTGGGGGAAATTGGGGAAAAGAGGGGTTTGTCCTTTTCCTTTTAGGGGTGAGGGGCTGTTCAAGAAATGAGAATAAAATATTCTTTACTTTTCCCTTTTTTTTTTGTTCACAACAATTGACACGTCATATTGTCAACAACTGTTGTCAAGGAGCATTGTACATGTAGCGGGGTCGTAATTTAAATACACATTATGTGGTGTGATATAATTGAGTCATAATTTCTTCAACCAAATATAATAATAATAAAAAATTTCGCTACTTTCTTTACCTCATCGTAAATCATTACATAACTGTTTATGCACAACTAACATTATTCCTCCTTAAATGNATTACATAACTGTTTATGCACAACTAACATTATTCCTCCTTAAATGACACTTAAGTGAAAAAGTTTATTTCTTTTAACTCGTGAGCACATCTCTTGAAAGTTCAATATATGTATGTTTCTCTCAAAAAATCATCCGCAACCGAACTCTCATTTCCTCCGGTTAAGCCACTACATCTCAAAATGAGTGATTATCTAAGGTATTTTATATATTTCGGTTGTTCAATATTGTTGGTGTAATACACTCGAATTACAATGATTTATATCGTAACTATGACATCTGTTGACCTCGAAAAATGGTTCCGACACATGACCAACAGAATAAGTCTTCACGTATGCTCCTCCTGCGCAGGGTAGCATGTCGTTAGTCACTCATGGCCTTTTCCGGTGGGGGTGAAAGAGGCCGAGAGCACTCCGACGGTCAAGTCAGAATTTTAATCAACCGAAAACTGATGTCCGACGGTGAAGTTATCGCCAGAACGTGATTGAGAATGTATGTGTATATAGTGAGAAGCTTCTTAGAGTTGAAGATTAGAATGCAAAGCCTGAATGGGTACCCTTTATTTTTACCGGTGTGTGGGTATTTATACTAGAGAAGGGAAAAAGTAAACCGTTGGATGAAGGGACACGTGGCTCAAGATCCCGGATGGGTCATCCTTTCATAGGCGTCAATCCATAGGTTGACAGACATTGAATGATTTATGACATAGCAGCTGAGTTGACCGTTTGTAGTCTGCCACACGTCCTATCAATCAGTCAGGGACTTGATTTTGGAGATCTCCTAAAAGATATTGGTAGGGGTGTGGCGAGGCGGATTGTGAACTGCGCTGAATGCGGAGTGCGGGCCTTTGCACCCTCCGTGAATGGCGGGTGAGTTCGGCTCTCCCATCAGTGTGCAATAGTGTTTTGGTTTGGAGTAATGGAATCAGTTCGTCTTACATGAATTCAGTTCGTCTGATACGTGGCTACACCAGATCAGTTCGTCCACACGTGACAAACGAGGTGGATGGCCCGTAACAACATCACTATCCTACATGGCAATTAAGGATAGACAAGACCCTTTTACCCATAGTGTCGGCACCAACTACCCAGTAGCTATCACGCCTAAATCTCATTGGCCAGGTGAAAATAAAGATATTCTGTGATTTTTATTTACGTGTGTTGACTATTAAAGATGATGTGACAAGTTTAAATCAACTCAAGATAATGATACGTGCGAGTAATAGCATGGATGATGACAAGTATTATTTCTCCTTGGTCATGCTTGAGGTCGATTCCTACCATGCGCATTGTCTCGTGGATAATGATACGTGCGAGTAATAGCATGGATGATGACAAGTATTATTTCTTTCTTTACTCGAAAGTATAAGTTAATAAAACCACATATACCATTTATAAGAAAACATATAGAGCGAGATTATTAAAAGACAGGCAATTGGCATTGTCTTCCAAATTTTCATCATATATATCCAATCTCCTCGAGACGGTAGAACATGTTTGGCTCATTTTAAAAAGTTTACTTATAAGTCAAAAGGTAAAATAAATAAGTTTTTTATTGATTTCTTCCTTTCGTGTTTTCGGTTATTGATAAAATGATATTAACTGTCCTAATTACAATTCACATAAGCTGGAAGGAACACGCACGCTAATATAAAGAGATAAAACCATACAACATATTGAGTTCGTGCTTGGTAATGCTTATGAGCGGTGAATCTTATTGATTGTATATAAAATAAGTGACTACTAAGTTGTGAATCCTACTAATATGTGGATAAAAGTATTTATTTGACCAGGTTAAGTTAAAATTTAAGCTTCGCCAAACATGCATCAATATAAACAAACCGAAAAGGGCAAAAATTAATCCAAAAAAGGATGAAAAAGGAAAATGCGCATTCAATCACTTTGAGGGGAAAAAGATACAGGACCCTTCGCATCAGTTTCAGAGGAAAACAACATAATTGAACAGCATCAGATTAGATTTTGTCATAGCAGGCTATCAATGGATCCTCCAAAACAATCAGTGCATGTTCGGTAGGGATGATTGGATTGCACTGAAACAGCAAGTGATACAAAGAAGCTTGTTGTCCTGTCCTGTCCTGTCCTTTCCAATACTATGTATTGAGCATGCAAGGCAGCGATAACCATCCCAACTCTTATGGTTCCCCCAGCAACCAAACTAGGTGAGTGCACACACAAAAAAAAAGAAAAAGAAACATTTCGGAGTGCTCAAGGAGTTACAAGAACTGCGGTGTTTCCAGCTATTGGCTGGCGACTAGCAGCATTCTCCAAGAGCTCCCACGCTTCCTTCCGCTTCTTGACTGTGAAGTTTAACTTTTCTTGTTCCTCATTGTAACTGGAAATGCAAGCAAGGACCAGAGCATCGTCCATTTCTGAGAACATCTTTTTTACGTTTAAGGTTAAGTTGAGCACAGCCTGGTTCCAGTGGTTTTGAGCATTGCTTTCTAAAGCCGGGAGTACAATGGGCAGAATTACATGCCGGTTATGTGCAATTAGATTTATAACTTGGTCATTGTTCCATAGGAACAGAGCCCTTTCGGCTACCTGGTACAGACAAGATCAAACAACTATATTAAAAATCAGTTGTTCCTTAATTAGCAAGCCACCTTATTTTCATCATATACAAATTTGTGCTCATATTACAAAGACTAAAAGCAATTTAGCCCTGTTTGACAACCATTATTTGTAAAAAACAATGTTTTGAATAGTGATTCTTAGGCGAATGTGTGGTTAAAAAGTAGGGAAAAGTTTTGAGTTTGCATGCTAAATATTTTATTGTATGAATATGTGGTTGAACATAAGTAAAAAGAGTTTTCAAATAATGGTTGTCAAACAGAGGCTTAGTACTGAGCATATATAATTATATAGTCAATTTCATCATCTAAGGACAGAAACAGCACATCTTGCGAAAGAGTTCAAATGATGGTCAGCAAACCAAAATTCATCATTTAAGCGTATAAAAATGTTTCAAACAGCAAAAAACTAAGAAAAATCCAGATTGATTAATCTCCTCCAGATCCCTCTGCACAAGAAATAGGTTCCCTTTTAGCTTTTTTTCCATATGCGCATCTTTTTGAGATGGATTGAGGTGGTTGGAAGCCATATGTAGGTATGTAGAAAGAAAATGGAAAGAGAAATTAATTCCCTTAGTAAGATGAGTACAACTCAATCCAGCACACATACTTCATTCAGCTATACCCTCTTTGTTCATGCTCATAACAACCACTAATATGATGGATTACAGGTCTAGAGACTAAAAATACCTATAATAAAAAGAAATGGATGCACAGATCCTAATGGTGAATGCAGGACCTCATGCACACATCCTGTAGTCTGAGGAATAATAAAACTGTAGAAGTGTAAAGTTGAGGGACTCATGACATAAAATAAATGAGGACAAACAGCATAAAGAAGGCCAATCCCAGTCATAACCTCTTGATCTCGACTTCCAATAAATGCACGAAGATGTTCCATTGTCTTAATATACAGTTAACAACGATGCCAACATCAAAAAAGTAAATGCATCCATGTCATAAGTTCTTTAAAATAAAAATGTTATTTAATGCCCACTAATCACATTTAACACTATCCTTTAGCAGCCAAATAGCTTTGACAGCAATAAAGATGTCAAGATTTAGATTCTAAGGAAAATAATTAGTCCTTCATCAATCAATGAAAATGACCAAAAACTTGAAGTAAATGTTCATCCATTGGTATTCATGGTACTTCCTAAAAGATGCAGATATATTGACAAGTCCAACATATATGGATAACTAGATAAATCCAAGAAAAGGATCACAGGTGTCATATCTAAAACATATTCCACAACAGGAAATAAACTGGTTAACAGAAAAGGGTAAGTTACCTGAAAATGGTAGCTATTGATACATTGTCCAATCCGCCAGAATAATGGAACCATGACTTTTTGGAACTCAGCCATGTTAATGGCTTCCAGAATCTCCTCCAACTCACCTAAGAACATTACCTCCTTCTGACTATTTGTGATTGGCCAGTATTTCAATAGACCCTTAATCACACCACCGGCCAACTTTGGCTCTTTCTCTATAAACTGTGTCACACAATATGACAGCTGCTGAAAGTAAACTCCCAGCGACTTTGGTTTGTGCAGTGGAATCAATGCCCTCCAAAGAAAAATCTTGTGCTCCTCCTTCAACGGCAAAGCAAATCCAGTAATCACACTCCCAAAAATTTCCAATAACTCTGCAATTCCATTATGCTTCTCGGTCTCAAACACAAATCTGTAGAACACATGGCTCATACTCTTCCTTACGAATGGCCGGTGAACCATAAACTTCCCATAAATCCTATGCAGAATTGCCTTCAGACAATCCCTTTCCCTGGGATCCTCAGATTGAAACAAGTCAATAGTCCTTAAAATAAAGGAATGGTTTATATACTTCTTTGCGACCTTTGCTTCCAGTGAAGGTGAAGTCACAAACTTGAGCAAGAAATCATACACAATTTGCAAGTGAGACCACGCAAGATCAAATGTTGGCTCGGAGTCATTGTCGTTTTCACCTAAATTGGTGTTACTCGACCTATAACTAGGAGGGAAATCACGAAATAAATTAATGGAGCACATTTTGAATGAAGCTAAAATTGCAGGCTCCGAGAACTTTGTGGAATTCTGCGATACAAAATCAAGAAGCTCAAGCAGTGTGGCTCGTTTGAGCTCCTTTTCTGGGGTGTTTTTCACAGGGTCTGTGAAGTCAAACACCACGCAGCAGAGGCTCAACTTACTGATGAAAAGATTCATTTTTTCAGAGCTTGGTACATCTTTAAATGCCAGCAATGGTTCAATGCCGGCAATCGCACTGGCAGGGAAAACTGCAGCCCGTTTAACGGCAGGGCTAGCAGCATTAGCCCGGCCTGAACCAGGGGATGAGGTATTGATGCCAGAAGTAGGGGTTCTTGCCGAATCCGCATCCAATTTTGAGGATTTGCGAGGGAGTTTACTCAAAATCTGCTTCCACATTCTGAAATCTATTTTCCTTTGTCAGATTGATGAATTTTTCAAAAAATGGAAACAAATCGAAACGTTGTGTTTTCAAATCAAAGGCATTTGGGAGGAAGGGACTGGATGAAACCCTGACCCTGGCAAGGAATGCATGGATGACTGAAATTGGGGATCTGGAAAAGAAACCCTAGATTGAGAATGTACTATATATTACAACATAAATCACAAAAAGGTCAGATCTTTAACCAAAGGCTGAACAAAAAAAGTTACTAAAATGAAGTGAAACCCTAGAAACCATCAAATAACCCATTTTTCCAAACTAAAATCAAGAAATTACAACAATTTTCTTCCTTTACAAAACCCATCTCATAATACACGCACAAACATGTTAATGAATTTCTGCATCCATGTATGTAATCATCTACATATACATGTATGTGCGCGTAGATATATAAAGAGAGAAATGATGATGATAGTAATTAGCTTGAACAAACCTAGGATTCTAGAGAGAGAGAAGAAGCTACACAAACACGCGGAGATTGCAGACAGATGTTGGATCGTCAATTATACATAGAATTGTTTAAATATATGTGCATCTACTTGCTTATATGTATACCTACATTGTCTGGGATTTAGAAAGAGAGATGTGTGTGTGTGTGTGTGTGTGTCAGAGGTTAATTATAAAAATCTCCATTGATGAAGAGAGATCAATTGCACATTTGCACAAATCATTGTTTCACTTTTCTGTGTGCAGATCCATGAGACGGGATTATGACATACCCCACTCCCACACCTACATCCAAACCAAACCACAAAAAATAAATTTAAATTGAAAATATAGTTATTGGATGATTTTTTTTTTTTTTTTTGAAGAAAATAAACTTATTCATTAATCAAATCGGCAAGGACTACATTCGAGATAAATAAAGGCGAAAAATAAGACCATTCAATAGTATCATGAAAAGAACTAGCAACCTTAGTTAGTGTGTGAGCAATTTGATTGGCCGATCTTCTCACCCAGCTGAATTTAATGTTTGACATATCACTTGTGAGGAGTCGACACTCTTTAATAAGCAGTCCGAAATAGGAATTGTCGACTTCGTTTTGTTGAAGAGCATTGTAGACCAAAAGAGCATCCATCTCGATGATTTGGACCTCGGGGAATCGAACTTTTAGCCAAGAAAGAACCTCACGAACTCCCAAAACTTTAGCAATAAGTGGATCGGTAATCCCCCTAACCGAAATAACTTTAGCCGCAACAAAAGAGCCCAGGTCATCACGTATCACAAGTCCAAGTCCCGCTCTTCCTTGGTTCTCAAAAATTGCAACATCAATGTTGATTTTAAATGAGCCTGCCGCAGGTGGGTACCATTTAGCAAAGTCCAGCGTCTGTGGATGTCGGATCGGTGTTGCTGTTGGTTGATGGACTTCACGACACTGGTGCAAAAAGATTTTTGTATTTGCTACGACCTTCAACACGGTATGAGAGCGAGATTGCCAAACCACCTCGTTTCGGTTCGTCCAAACCAAATGGCCCTAGCAAGTCATGCCAATTAGTTCTTGGTCTTGTTTGTTACTTCTTAGCACAAGGTTCAACCAATCTTTGAAGCTATCTGCCGATGAAGAAGAGGAAGTAATCCCCGTTGCATCCCAAACTCTTCGAGCGAACACGCAATGAACCAAGCTGTGCAAAACAAATTCGTCGTGCTGCAAACATACTGGATAATGTTTATCAATGTCCACTCTCTTGGCCTTTAAATGGTCTGCTGTAGGAAGAACTTGTTGTGATGCCCGCCAGAGAAAGTTGCGTACCTTTGCTGGAATTTTAAGATTCTATATAGTGTGCCAATACCTATCCATAGTGTTCGGGTAGTTCTGGGAGAATTCCAACATCAACCTCTTATATCCACTATGAACCGAATAAAGTCCTTTATTATCGTAAACCCAATAAATTCGATCAGCTCTTCCATAAGAGCTCAAGGGGATTTTCAATATTTGTCTTCGTTCTTCTTCGCTAAAGAGATCAACAATAATATCATAGTCCCATCTATTTTCATCTGGTATAAACAATTGGTTTACAGTTGCTTCCTCAGCACCTGGGATTGGGTCGGATGTCACGAAACCATGATCTGGGTTAGGCAGCCAGGGATCGCGCCAAATTCTGATAGATGTGCCACTTTCTACACGGAATCTGCATCCATCTCGCAAGAGAGGTTAGGCAGCCAATATACTTCTCCATAATAACTCGGATGATGTCCAAGTTTATTGGATGATTTTTAATTACTTATATTGGATGATTTTTAGTTAGTTTTGAAATTAATACTCTTTATATGCTCCATTGATTTCTTTTATCCGCACCTCTTCGGCTTCTTTGATTAATTAAGCGGTTTTCCATTCGACCATCAAACACTTAACTATGAAGAAGACAAAACTTAGCAATTTCAAAAATGCTTTTGAAAGGCTTAAACTCGAAGAAATTACCCATCGTCATCATTTAATGATAAGACGACTACATAAAATTAGGAATGGCCACTGACAGGACGGGCATGGATGGGTTTGACACATTTATGTAGCTCCATTTGCCCAATTTATTTATTTTTTTCGTTCTAACAATATAAGGTTCATTGATTGATTTTCTTTAACTCTTCATGGAAGAAAAGGTCT
>CAIGRT010007741.1:0-11135 GCA_903798405.1 Fraxinus platypoda
ATTAAAAACGTTTGCACAAAAATTACTTTTCAAAGGTAAGATTTTCAAATCTTGTATACTATTAAAGCTCGCTTACCTTGAAATATCTAGTAAAAATGTCGTGCAAAATATTTATTGGCTGCAAACAAAACAAAATTTTGACCCAGAAAATTCTGGTCATCCGGACGTCCAGATGGCGAACTGGACGTCCGGTTGGCCAGCAACGGTCGAATTTTTGACCGTTCTGACAAGTTTCAAATAGGTATTTTTCTGGGGTCGTTCGGTTCTGAACTGGACGTCCGGATGGGTCGTCCGATTTGGCAGAAAAGTTGGTTTTTTCAACTGCTATAAATATCAACTCACCTACTATTTATCATGACAACTTTTGAGCATTCAATTGATATTCCTTTGAGCTAACATTGTATTGATTTCTCATATCATTTATTATCAAATCATTGTTCTGTTGAAAAATCTTTGATCAAATTAATTCTTGAAAATCATTCCATACATCAAAGATTTTCACACCTAACACTTGAGTTTCATTCATTGCTATCTATTAAAGTATTAGCCTACTTCTCTTCTTATACTTAACTTTGGAATCATCATTTATTAAGAATAGAAGATTTCATTTGTAAACTTACTTGAATTGTGGGTCGTGTTGAGGTCCTGGAAAGCTCAATGTTGTAAAAGGATCGGTGCTCCTTGATTGTAAGTCACCGGAAGCTTTGTAAAGGGTTGGATTGCACCACAAATCAATCAACATAGTGAAATTGGCCTTGCTCGTGCCCGAGAGCTTGGTAATAGAGGATGTAGATCATTGCGTTGGATCGAACCTCCATAATTATATCGTTTGCACTCTCTATCCCTCTTTACTTATTGTCTTCATATTCATGTTTGCTATTTAAATTACTCTATCTAGTTATTGCGTGTTAGATTTTAAGTTAATTTTTCGAAAAAAAATTTAATAACCAATTCACCTCTCTTTAGGTTATGTATTTATAAACGACCGTTGTTTAAGGGACATTTATTTCTGCCAAAGGGTCAACATTGATTTCGTTGATGTTGAAAGAGGGATACGACAGCTTTTTGAAAACATACAAATGTATTGCTACCAATTTCTATTGGGAAGGAATGAAGGCTGATATTCAAAGTTATGTGAGCCAGTTTACAGTTTGACAACAAATCAAGTATATTGCACTACCGCCAAGGGGCCTGTTGCAGCCACTTCCTATTCCGAATCAATTTTGGGAAGGCATAGCAATGGATTTCGTCGAAGGTCTATCGAAATCAGGAACCATGGATACAATTTTGGCAATGGTGGATCGATTAAGCAAATATGGGCACTTTATAGGACTTAAGTACCCTTTAATGATGGCAAGCGTGGCTGGTGTTTTTGTGAAAGAAGTGGTGCGACTACATGGGGTGCCTCGCTCCATAGTATGGAATATAGACAAGGTATTCGTAAGCCATTTTTGGGAAGAATTATTTCTTTTACATGGTACGAAGCTCAATCATAGTACGACTTACCATCCCCAATCCGATGGACAATCAGAGGTATTAAATCGCACCCTAGAAACATATGTGCGTTGCTTTGATTCTTCGCGACCTAATTCTTGGTTCAGTTGGTTTTCGTGGGCCGAATTATGGTATAACACTTCATTTCACACAGCAAGACTACTCCTTTTCTAGGTGGTATATGATAAGTGCATTTTTTTGCACATTACGTGTTTGATAAGTGCATTTTTGTGTACTTATACATGCCATATTACTAAACTTTTGTGTCGTTTTATTATTGGATTTTATTTAACTTAGGTTGATTTTATCTTATTTCAGTTTTGGACTCGTTTCTAAGCAATTGGTAAAGAAAGAATGATCCATTAGCCAATAGATGGAAGTTTGGGGACTAATATGCATTTGAATAAAAGTTGACGCACTAAAATTGAAGTAATTTGATGTGGAGGACTAAAATGGAAGAAAGAATGAATAAAAAGGATGAAAGTAAAATTCGCGAAGTTTTTATAATTGGGTAGCCGCCCAGTTATTGCTCGACCCTAAACTTCAATTACAAGGGCCTTTTGCTATCCGTGGGCGGCCACCTCATTTTCTACTGGGCGCCCGCCCAGACTAAGTTGGGAAAAAAATTCTGATTTCCTTATATGATTCCAACTTTTATGGAAACAAATCTTGGGATGTCTTTTAAAGACCTAGGATCGCCCAGAAGTAGTTATCACACATTATAACACATTCTAAGAGATTTTGGGAGCATAGAAGTAGGCTAGAAACACGAAGATCGATTTCAAGACTCGAAGCTTCAATTCAAGCTTTATTTGGGTAATGTTGATTCTTCAATTTTTCTTTTGTTTTCTTTCTCATAACATGTTAGGCTAATTTTATTTGTGTTATGAGAATGATAAACCATGTAATATGAATTTTTAATCTATAGTTTTACATACTTGACATTGAAAAAACGTTTTTTTGAATATTGAATGATTTATATGATTTTCTCTTCTCCACAATTATTGTGCACGATAGTTGTGTGAATGTGGTGGCCTATTTTATACATTCGAAAGAAGGGAAATATGTTCGACATATATAAATTGTCATACCGCTACTCTATGTGAATCTTTAAATGTTCATAAAAATTCATGCATTCTTGTATGTTCACATCCGTCATAAAAATATAGTCGGGTCATATATGAGAGTATGTTTAACATTACTCGACAGAGAATG
The DNA here is from genome assembly GCA_903798405.1 of Fraxinus platypoda. Lineage (NCBI taxonomy): Eukaryota > Viridiplantae > Streptophyta > Magnoliopsida > Lamiales > Oleaceae > Fraxinus > Fraxinus platypoda. The sequence continues at coordinate 2,710 of CAIGRT010007741.1, forward strand.
TTAAATAAAATAGGAATATGGATTCGTCAAAATTCAATCTTGTCGTCAAAGTGTAGAACTAAGATTAAAAATGATTATTACATGGGAATTCAGGATCCTAGTGCGTTTGTCAATTATTAAATACATTAATTTGCAGTTGGTTTAGTTAATTTACTCATTATTGCATAAGTAGATTAATTTATTTATAATTTGGTCACAAACAAACACACAATATTATTCTTGTTTCGGTTAATGTTGTGATAATTAAAATCGAACTAATCAATCTCTACTTGGACTCAAAATCTACTTTATTACTTTATTAGTATAAGTGCGCGAACTACCTACTTTGCTGAAGTTTGAAAAAGGGTCCACCTCGATTTCAGCAATAGAGCAACAACTCTTTGAAAGGAATCAGATTATAAAGGAATTGAAAGCACAGAGCATAGCTGATTCCAAGTGGAGAAATGTTCAGTTTGCGGTTGGTGATCTTGTTTATTTGAAGGTTAGACCATATCGCCGTAAATCATATAAGCTAATTCTTTTTCCGACATGTAACATTCATCATGTGTTTCATGTATCCCAGCTACGCAAGGCAGATGGAATAGTGCAGGCCGTGAAAGAGGTACCTAGCCATTGAGTGAGGAGTCACAGATGTTGGCTAAACCAGAAGCACTACTTGGGGTGTGACCTGGCTGGGGTAGCAATATTTGGAGCCTGGATGTTTTAATACAATGGAAGGGATTTCCACCGCTTGAAGCCACTTGGGAGTCTTATGACATGATTAAGCAACAAGTTGAGTCTCATGGGGAAGTAATGATAGACCCGCAATCCACTTGACATACCAAAAGCACAAAAAATGAGAAATAGCAGTACATGAATTTGGTGGAAGGGCATTCACATGCAAAGTTACAAAATCAGTTAGGGAGGAAAACCAAATATAAGTAGGGTAAATGATTACTGTGAAAGGCACGCAGAAATTGGTAATCTATTGGGAGAGAATTGGCCTCTCGAATGCCAAATACCTTTATTTCATTTTCTTGTTAATGCATTACAGAAATTCTCATTTACAAAGTATTGTTATTATCCATAGCAGTTTCTTTCCTACCTTGTACTACAATTACAGAAAATAGTTAATACAATTCCAGTTTGATCTATCTTTTCTTCCGTTTTACTGTTTAAATTCTACTCTTATTCTGCTGAGGAAATTGCACTTGTACAGGAACCTAACAATGTACCGAACAGGAGCAGGGGCGTACACACGGGATGGCATTGAGGGTCACATGACCCCCAACTTTTGGGCAAATTCTTTCTTTTTTCTTTTTTTACCACAATTAAATTTTCTATACTTTTCTCAATTTTTTAAGTCATTACGGAATGTCAAACAAAGTTGAAATATTGCATTCTTAATACCATTTCGAAGTGTTCACAGTCTAGTTTTCTACGTCGTTAATTGTGCATGAAATGCCAATCGGAGCAAATGTTACGATTTGTCAAAAATGGTTGTTTCAAACTAATATTACGAGAATTTCGATAACATGCTTGCTTTAAAAAATTTTGAACGATCGTACACTAACTGAATCCACAAATCGCTTACGTCATCTCGAAACTCGTTTCGAGAATACATTATTATAGTCATATTGAATGGTTGAAACAGATATCGAAAGTAATTAAAAGTGCATCAAACGTGCGTCTTAAAAAGAGGAATCTAACTCGTTTTTTCTTTAAAAGAATTTCACTTATTTCATTAACATTTATTATTTTTATGCGACAAATTTCTCAATATAATTTACATTATTTTATTAGAAAATTTTACATGGAGTATGACATCAAAATTTTGTGAAATTTTACATCCGAAAAAGTCATACCCCATGTAAATCTTCATATGTGAATTTACATGAGGTATGAATTTTTTGGATGTAAATTTTCTAATGTAAAATTCCTCGCAACTTTTTTACAAGTTTTATTGTGCACCAACTCAAAATGTCTGCGTCTGTCATTGCATAGGAGTATATCCAATGTAACAATGAATTGCTAAAAAACTTGTACGATATAAGTAAAATAGAACGTGCTTAAAAAAATTCCTCTTCGTTATAATTTACTTTTATAACAAAAACAAAAAATTATGAATAATGCAAATAAGCTAGTTCTGCTCAATGTGAAAAACATAATTGATGATATAATATGTTCTCCAGGATCAATGAATAAAGTTGGACGATTCAGTTTACAAGATCGTATAGTTCTCAAATATGCGAAGGATGAAGAAATAATTAAGCAAACCAAAAATGTCATTTTACACCTACTTGAATTATTCCATGGAAAAGGGCTATTGGACTTTAATATTAAGTCTCTGCTTTCTTAATTGATATTTGAGCTTGTGAACTTCTTTACTTGAGCTTATAATTCAACAATTAGCATCGACCTTCTGTACTATGTGGATCGTTGTCCTATTATGCAACATGGTGACATTAAATAATATGTCTAATTAATTATAGGACAGAGAATTCGTGTTATTTGACCTATCATTCAATGCTATCTAAACATGATGATCCGTTATCATGTCGACAAATAACATTACACTGAGGATGTAGGTGGAGGGCGCCATGAAGGACTGCCCGAGTCCCAACGTGCATGGGGAGAAGGGTTGGCTAGACACAGTAGGCACATCTGCGTGAGAGAGAAGAAAATGAAGGATGGTGAAGAAGGTAGAACTTAGAAGCCTATGAAAGAAGAAGAACCTTATGTGCCGGAACCTATACAACCTAGGAATATAATGAAGTGTTCCGATTGAGGGTAGACAATGAGCCTCAAGTCATTCTCAAGTCTCAACTCACATACATATTTGGGCAATATGTCTATTATCTCATCTTCAATATCCTCTTTCACTTCCCATCTCATCCTATCAAATAAGCATCACATTGAAGAGCAAGTGTGATATCAATTTTTAGCCTCATTTCAAGTACATATCACCCTCTGAAAAGATTTACTTTGATGTGTAAGGATTGAGCTCATTTTCAATCACAATCATAACAAACTATAATCAAAGGTGCTAGGCAATAAATCTAACGGAGAGTTCGATTAAGAGGTTGCCTCTAAAGAAGCTAGCTAAAGCCTGACTTGAGTTAAAACATTAGACAGCATTAATGTTCCTCATAGCTAAGCTCATCACGTCTAACTATCGACAAAATTAAGGAAATATTAAAAGAATCATGCTAGTTGAGATTCAATTATGATCAGTTCACAAACCTATGTTTAGAAATCATATCGTTTTCCATCATGTCTGACTCATTTACTATGTTCACATAAATGTTTGGTAAGGTGACTAAACACTGAACAGTGCTAAGGAAGAAACTAAAGTAGCTGAAACCAATACTCCAAAGGGATATCATAAAGTGCCCGTCGATTTTGGATAGAGGTGCAAACTAGAGGGCTAACTTTACCAACCCACGCCTTTTCAGCCAGATGGACTGTTGTGATGAAATATTTTCATGACTCGAGCGCAGAACACAAGCCAGCACATGGTGAGTAATGCCTAGTACCACGAAAGTTACACCTCTAGTTAAGGATTGAGGGTTCCCATTATGACCAATCACCTCATTCTCGTGTTATGTAACTATTAGGCAAATTAACAATCAGATCAATCCCCGTTGCACAAATTATAGCAGTTCAAAGGAATCATATAATCACAAGCCTTTTGACAATAAGTGGAGATCATAATCAGCAACTTCAAAAATCAACATCTACAACCAGCTTCATATGCAAGAAAATAAGAACCAAAGAAAATCACAAACAAAAAAACACTTATCAGATTTTCAACAATATATAAGAGAAGAAAAGTTGGAAAATAAATAACATTATATTAGAAAAGAGTTCAAGACAATGAGCCTCGAGTCATTCCCAACTCACATACATATTTGGGCAATATGAGAAACAGTAAAATCCTCGTATGAATGAGGAATAATAAAGTTAATGAACCATAAATTAGCAAGAGAAATAGCTAAGATATCGAAGAAACTCCTAAGATCGCATACCGAAACAGAACATATTCAATTCATCAATCCTCAAAATCTATAATCTCATCTTCATTTTCATCTTTCACACGGTCATATAATCCCATCAAAACAGCATCATATAGCAGATTAAGTATGAAATCAATTCTGTGAATCATTTTTACTTGTGCCATTATTTTCTTCTTTTTCTGCCAACAATTTTCCAGACTCCTCGTCAGCTTGCTGAGCTTTCTTTTGCTCTTCCTTGGCCTTGAGCGCCTGCAACTTCGAGTGATTATAATACACCACACCTAAGAAGGCCAATGCATACCCAAACAGATTGATTGGAGTAACAGTGTCCTTAATCACGGACCAGGAAAATGCAATCAAGAGCCAATCTTTAACCACGCCAGCAACATTCATAGTCAATGCAGAGGTCTTTCCAACGAGCAAGAACACGGCGAGATTCAGCGCAAATGCGCAGAAAGAATTGGTCCCAAAAATCAGAAAATCAAAATGGAAGCTGGAGGTCTCCTTCAAGATAGGAAACTCGACGAAAATCCACGGGAAAAACAAGAAAACCAAGCAGCAGGGAGCAACATAATAGAGGGATGTAATAGGATTAAGAGTAATTCCCTTAGAAGTTAGCAAGATCTGGATCATAACAAGCCTTGTAGCCTCAAAAGCCAAAGCACCCAATTGAAGAATCACTCCCCATGTGTCAAATTTGGCCTCTCCATAAGCAGCCACGCCAACCCCAATTGAGATCGAAATCATATTCGTCATCGTCTCCGATCTGAAAGTCTCTTTCTTGAAAATCACACCAATCGAATAAACCGCCACCGGCATAAGTGCCTTAAGCATTTGAATAAATGACACAGAGAGATAAATATAAGCCGAATTCGAAAGCCAAAGAGACACAGAATAAAGCAGCCCGATGGGCACGACGGATTTGATATACATATCCCAAGACATAGTCACAGGCTCGACAACCTTAAACACCCGAACAAGAAGATAAGCCAAGGACGAACAAAAGCTCATATGAATCATGGTTAGAGAAATCGGGTATGGCCAGTTGTACATCTTCCGATCCAGAATATACTTGTTGTACACAATCACGGTAAACGAAAGGAATATCCATATGGCTACGTAAGTGTATGACAGCACGATCTTCTTCAACACTCCTTCGCTCAACTCTCCTCCTTTCCCCATTGTAACTGCAGGTTTTGTGATGGATTCAGATCAATAAACGAGAATAAAGGGGTGATTTTTTATTATTTTTTTGGCCTCTTTGGTGAATTTTTGGAGGGGGTGTATACTGGAGACGGGGGCGTTACGAAATGGAAGTGGAGAAGAAAGGGGAGAGGACGAAGTTAATATAGGTAGTAGTGAAGGCAGATTCTGTTGGAATTGACTAAGTCATATATTAAATTATTTTAATTTAATTAGAAAGTATATTTTTCGAGTTATCAGTGGATGCCAATTCCTAGGTTTTCGACAATTTAAGAATAAATGAAAACCTAAATTCATTAATTCGAGTTATTACTTCAGTACTTGATTTATTGGGAAAGTTTTATGTTTATAAAACGGCACCCAAATTAATTTTCATGGTTTATATCACTAGAGATCAATTGATTTCAATCAATATAATAAAAGAACGTCATCAAAAATTGACATCTTGTCGATCCTCTTGTAAGAGGAGTGCTTCAAAGAATGCGAATACAAGAGGTACATGAATGTCATCAACTCGTATTATAAGGTTTGAATCTTGCGTCGAGTGATAACTTTATCACCTTGAAAGTACTGTCAATAATGTGTGATGAGAAAAACGTGAAGTCGTCATGTTTTTAGTTTTCAAAATGACAAGTGTTATGTTGAATTATAAGAAAAATGTGAAAATAGAAAAGAAAATACTTCTTATGACCCATTTCAAAAAATATAACTCATTTATCTTATACTATTGTGCTAACGTCGTCTCTTGCTTCTTATTGTCTATCCACGTTTTGACAATGTTAAGGTAGAGATGAGATAAATTGACTTTTATCTTTTTCTTTTCTTCTGTGTGAATCGATAGGGTCTGACTGACTTATTAAGAAATATGAGATTTTTTTTTTTGAAGGTTTGAAGGACTTTTATAAGCAATTGGTAATAATATTTTTTTCGGAAATAAGAAAAATAAAAGGAATAGTGGTCCTTGAGTAATGTAGACGAAGAAATGTCAAATGACCACGTGGCACAAAATGTCATTTCTCCGAAATGTAGGAGAAGATCAAATCCTACACGTAGTGAATTGGGAGTTGCCCCGGTCTTTAATGTACATGAGCATTTTCACATAAAATTCACAGAACATTCACACATGTGGGTTCAACACATTAATTTTTTTTTAATACATGGTGGGATCCACTCATTATGAGTATTCTGGTGAATTTCTGTGAAAGCCAATTCTATACAAATGGATTTTTCCAAGTTTGAATACTTTCGGGTTGTTCAAACCCCATATGAAAGAATGTGTGAATAAAACATAAGAAAAGATTTCAGATTTACATGTATTATTATTTTATTGAATAATGTATGGTTGAAATGTGGTTAAATCATTGTTCACAAATGCATTTTGATTGAAAAAATGGGGCTCAAACAAGGGTTTTATTATTTTTTATTATGACTTTTGAATATAGTAGTCATAGTCCGAATAAATCGATTGGAAGAAAATTATAATAAGTATTCATCTTTTGTTCCAAAAAAATTTAATAAATTTAATTTACTATTCAATCAAGTTGAAGGAATCCATCAGATGTACATTGATCATAACTAAATAATTGACAAAATAATTCATGATAATATTGTTCAAATAATTATATAAATCAAATACATATTGAAAAATGACGTGAGTATTCATCTTTTGTTCCAAAAAAATTTAATAAATTTAATTTACTATTCAATCAAGTTGAAGGAATCCATCAGATGTACATTGATCATAACTAAATAATTGACAAAATAATTCATGATAATATTGTTCAAATAATTAAATAAGTCAAATATATATTGAAAAACGAAAAGGTAATGAATATATCAAATATGATTTAATAAATTAAATACATACTAAAAACGAAAAATAAATCAATGTGTCAAAAATACATTTATCATAACTAAATAGTTGACAAAATAAATAATGATAATATTGTTCAAATGGTTCAAATGATTAATAAATTAAATACATATTAAAAAACGAAGAATATGGTATTTTTGAAATAATTAAATATATATTGAAAAACGAAAAGTATGGTATTATTGAAATAATTAAATAATATTAAGGATGGAATAGTCCAAAAAATGATTCTGTATTTGATGTGATATTTAATATATTATAGATAAGTCCAGTAATTTAAGAATCATGCTACACGTACATAATACTTTTACATAATTTTTTCACAAATAACACATGGTAGAATTTCATTGATTTTTGTCAAAAGAATAAAAATAAAAAAATGCACCATACATTTATGGTGCCTATGAATACATGGAATTATTCGTATTTTAAAGCTCAAGCATTGAATGAAACGATAGAGCATGAAATTTCGAAAAAAAATCCAATTTGCATATCAATCATGTACCCAATAAGTCCTTGTTTGGGCTCCATTAAAATGAGTTTTTAGAAATATGTGTGTGTGTGTGTGTGTGTGTGTTGAAATATCGATATTTTTAAGAATATATGATTAAAAAATAAGAAAAAAATATTTGAATTTACATGTAACATTATTTCATAAGAATTTGTTATTGAAAATAAATTTTGAATAAGTATATATATTTTTTAAAAATGTAACCCCAACAAGGTAAGTAAACAATAGAACCGTTAATACACTTATTATTGAGTACTAAATTCTAGAATTATTATCTTTGACACATGATGAATACAGATCGAGAAATGTACTCTAGACTTTTTGTCGAGGTATCTTGAGAATTGAACCAAATTAATTTTCATTGGGACTTGTGAAAAGGAAATCATTGGTTTGGTCCCCTTTTTTATGTGAATTTTGTTAGGTGTACATTCGTCGTTCACACCTCGGATGACAGCCCCCATACAAAAGGGGNCATGAATAGTGTGCGTGAATATTTTATTGTCTGTGGGACCCCCCTCCATATGAGGGGGGTGTAAAAGATTGTGTGAATGATTATGTACATGTAGCATAGTCTTTTTTTATTTCGCGTGAGCCCCCTTCTTGTGAGGATGCTGTCATTTGGGGTGTGAACCATGAATGTACAACAGCAAAACCCCTTTTATGTTTCTAAAATAAAATCTTACGTTTAAAATATCACCTAAATTTCTTATTTCACTTTTACATTTTATATTTTAAACAATAAAGCTCTCAATTATACCCGATACATATGAATTTACATAAATTACGATTTTATTGACATATTAAAAGAAATATTTGGAATCGAATAAAAATTTGGATTTGAAGC
>CAIGRT010007743.1:0-23218 GCA_903798405.1 Fraxinus platypoda
TATTCGTGTACAATTTTTAACTCCGCCTACGATGATTGTAGCCGGTCTCAAACCCGAATAAAAGATGAGGGTTTTCACTTTTATTTAATTTATAGTACGTATAAGTTGTACAAATTTCGAATTCTTTCAGAAAAAAATTTAGACTTGACACGAGAAAAAAAAACCGAGCCGGCTCGGCCCGCTAAGGCTCGAGCCGAAAGCTCAGGCCGAGCTTTTGCTGGGCTCGGCCCACTCGGGCTCAGCTCGGCTCGGTTCGTTGTCATGACTACTTCCATTCCAAGATAGCCATCTCAAGAGTTAACCGTAGTATCCAGTCCCGGCTGTTCGCCAAATGGGGGGTCGATCTAATATGACCTATGCCAAAAGGAAAGGGGAGTGCAAGCTATGCGATTGTCAGCATTGATTACTTCACTAAGTTGGTCGAGGCAGAACCGTTAGCTAAAATAACTGAAGCAAACACTTCTAAGTTCATATGGAGACATCATATGTATGTTCGAAATCCCCCACTCAATCGTTACATAAAACGGGCGACAGTTCGACAACAAGAAGTTTAGAGACATAAGCGACGAACTGGGTATCAGAAAACACTTCTCATCCCTTTACCACCCTAGGCAAAATGGCCAGGTTGAGGCAGTCAACAAGACTATAAAGCACCTCTTGAAAAAGAAACTTGATACATCAAATGGCGCATGGGTGGACGAGCTCTCTCATGTGCTATGGGCAATTCGCATAACCAATCGAACGACAACATGAGAGACCCCCATTTTCCATAGCATATGGGGCTGAAGCCATGAGCCCGATTGAAGTGGGTCTTCTTTCAGCTTATCGCTTATAATTCAACGAGATATCTAATGGTGAGATAAGGAGATACGAGCTCGACTCTCTTGAAGAAAGGAGAGACGACTCTCAAACGAAGCAGGCCTCCTATCAAAGGAAAATAGCAAGGTACTACAATGCCAAGGTGAAGAAGAAATCATTCAGAATAGGCGATCTGGTGCTCAAAAGAGTTTTTCTGTCCTCTAAAGAACCCGACGTTATCACGTTGGGTCCGAACTGGGAAGGCCCCTACCGTATATCAGGCGACGTTTGGCCAGGAACTTTCTTAATTGAAAACTTAGATGGAAAGGTGCAGCCACACCCTTGGAATGTCGAACATATGAGGATGTATTATCAGTAAGAGTCTTGATCATTGCTTATGTACCTCTCATGGCTAATGCATGTACCCTTTATTTTTAACTATGACAAGCTCATATTGTTTTGGTTAACTACGTTAGTAATGACGAGCCCGTACATGTGCAAAATGAAATATGGCAAACCCACATGAAATCCATCAAGATAATTACGACAAGCTCGTACATTATGGCGAGCCCATAAATTGACCTATGTATGACGAGGTCATACATTATAATATTTTATTAAAGCACAGTTGTGGCGAACCCATAAATTAACCTATGTATAACAAGCTCATACATTATGGCTGTTTACTAAAGAGCAATTATGGCGAGCCCATAAGTTGTTTAACGCATTAGTTAAAAACAAGCTCATACATTATTGCTTATAAAAGTACAAACGCGGCGAGCCCTTATTTCCATCAGCAGTTAATATTCAACGATTAGTTCATTGGGTAAATACGAGGAGGCTCGCACATCATTATTATCCATCGAGATCAGCTATGGCGAGCCCATTAATTGTTAAAACACTTAGCAAAATTGAAAATTGGAAGAATTCATTCATTCACAATTCAATACAAAGAAGGGGGGAAATCCATTACAAAAGTTATCACGTGTTATAGAAAATGAGGGAGGGCCTATCCTAGGAAGCAGCAGCGTCACCTTGCTGAGGCTCCTTAGAAGCATCGACTTCTTCCACTGAGTCTTCGACTTCGTTAGCAGGAGTGGACGGTTCAGCAGACAAGAACTCTTTCTTTAAGATAGCCAGATCCAATTGAGGATGCAGCTCGGCAAGCCCGCAAACACTTCGTTATACGCAACTCCCCACCAATATATGCCGAGCCCATCATACTCAACTGTTTCATAGAAATGGGCAACGTATTCGTTCACTGCTGCCATCCCTGCCCCACTTAACTGCTGCTTCAAATCAGCAACTAGCTCTTCCACCTTGGCTTTTAACTCCCACTTCTCCTTATTAGCAACGTCTAAGGTTGACGAAGCTATTCTTTGCAAGTTGTCAGAGTTCTCCACCCGCTTCGTCAAGGCATTGATTTTGACTTGCAGAGGTGAACTTCCTTCTTTAGCTCATCATTTTCTTTGGAAAGTGCCTCTACTCTCGACTCGGCCTTAGCTTGTTGGAGGCCTCAATGGCCTCATTGGCTGACGATGTCTCAGCGTTAGCCTTATTCATTGTAACTACGACATTCGTGGCCTTATGAAGGAACTCTTTATTGAGGCCTTTCAATCGCCTCATTTCCATTTGCATGTTCAAGAAAAAGCCTTGAGAACGAGCCTGTAGGGCGAGTCTGGCCTCCACCATATCCACCGCATCATAGGTCTCTGCATACGATGAGTACTTATCAGTCCAATACTTATGATGGACCCTCGTAGCCCCTTGGACCTTAGCAGAAAGCATCTCCATCACCAGGGAGGCTATCTCATCAGCCCTCCCACCCAAAACGTTTTGGGCTTTTCCTTCAGATGGGACACTTCTAGCATCCCTTCCCATCTTCTTCTTCACGAGGATTACTTCCTCCTCAATAACCTCCTCCACATCAATAATTTTTATAGAAGAAATGGGTTCGGCAACGACGGGACGTCGAAGTGATTCGCCAATGGTTGTTTGGCATTTTGGGGGAGGGGGAGGGGAAGGCCCAGTGTTCTTCGATAGAACCAGTTTCCTCTTAGGAGGCCTCTCCAAAGAAGCCTCCTCTTCGTTTCTTTTTTTTCTCCCACTTCTCATTTTTTTCCCTTCTTCTCTAGAAGATGTGGTAGATTCATCTTGGAGAGGCGGGCCAGCTCATCTCGCTGGTTCTTGTAAGAAGATGACCCGACGCTCAGGGGCTTCTTTTTCTAAGCCTCCCCGAGGCTCCTCAGATGGAGCAAGCTGGGTTTCACATACCCTTTCTTGTCATGTTGCCCTACAAATAAGAGATATTTATGAGAACTATAGAAGAAAGCGGTCGTCAAGTAAAAAAGCAAACCGTTCTGTTTTACCCTTTGTAGCCATTAGCTGGTGAGTGACGAAGAGGTTCCACTTGCTTATGACATTCTTGAAGTACCTCCTCTCCGCATGAAGCTCATATATTGCCCGGATGATGGCCCACTAGGATGGTTCGAGCTCGAATCGATTAACTGCAGCTACACAAAGCTTGCGTTAGGCGAAAAACCGAAGAAGGCTAACATATAAGGAAATAGCACGCTAAAAGAAAGCTCAACTCAATATACTCATGCTATTGGGTCGGTATGGTGATCTCTGGGACCACATCTCCTTCCATTATCTGCCAGCGACCCCTAACCCAAAACCAGGATGACTTTCAATTCTTGATAGAAGTAGGGGTCCCCCAGATGAAAAGAGAATGTGGACCCTAGGAGTTCATACAATACCACCCCTTAACCTCCTTCTAGAGAAGAAAGGTCCCTGCCAGCTAGTTCCATGCTTTTAGCACTATTTGGGTAGGGGCTAAGTTATACTGCTTAATGATATACCTAAAGAAATGATGCAGGGGCAGTTTCATCCCTCCACTTAGGATCGCCTCACTCACTGCAACATACCCCTCCCTGGGAAAACAAGCTTTTTCCTTAGAAGTCGGTACCAACAACTCGATCTTCTCTGGGATTCTAAAATTCTCCCTAAAACCCCCGAGCTCACTCTCCTTTATATCTGTTGGCCACAAAGAGACCCCCATCTAACGCTATAGTCTATAGGGCCTTCTTGCATCATCCATGCGCTATGAGGGCTCCCCATTGCCTCCATGGTCCGCTCAGTAGGAATCACTGGAGTAATACCCGCCTCGGCACAAATCAAAGCCATATTTATCCCATAAGACGTCTCAACCACATTTTTTAAGAAGAAGAAGCCATCTAACTCAACAAATGTAGAAAATTCCTCGGTAATAGCAGATACTTACACAAACCCTAAGACCCAAAGTCCGGAACGCTTGGAAATGTGAGAGAGTGGAGTTGATCGCTAGAATCAACAGGAAAATACTATGGAAAATGGAAATATTCTCATCAATCAAAGTTTCAAACTTTCACAAAGTGAAGAAAATGGGAAAAAGATAGGTTTTCAGCCTTATATATGCGCAATGAACGAACCCTCGCCGTTCGTCTTCCACCACTTTAATATGGGCCATCCGTTTGTAGTCCCATCTGTCACGTTAATACCAAAGGGCGCTTCCTGAAAATTCAAACCAAGGGTCCAGATGAATTCGTGTTGAACATGCACCATGAACTCGCGTAGGCCCTGCCAGATGTAAAAAATATCATCATTGCGAATTAAATGCGCACATAACTCGAGCCTAGGAAATTGCCACACCACCCAGCTATTTTCATTGGGAATCAACGTGCCCTTCAAAATCATTAGAGCACGCCACCTGGCAGGCTTCAGCTCGACATATGCTTTAAAGGCCTCGCCTAACATCTTTCAGTCTTATCGCAGGCCTCGGCTCGACATATGCTATAAGGGCCTCGCCCAGCATCTTTCAGTCATGTCATAGGCTTCAACTCGACATGTGCTTTAGAGACCTCGCCCAGTATCCTTCAGCCTTGTCACGGGTTCATCTATCAAATAGGCTTGCCTTTTTACTCCCAGAGCTTTGCCGCGTGTCCCTCAGCCTCGTCGCGAGCTTCGACTAGCAATATTTTGTTCTTTTTGACTAGAAAGTCCACACATTATATAAATAATTATACCTGGACTTAGGGGACTGTTGTTACCCATAGGATAGGCTAAAGGCTCCACGTGACACTAATTAAATCACATGGCAGATTACCTGAGGGGGGCCACGCCTTACACAGCAGTGGGGCGCGACCTTGTTACAAAGAGGCAATCCCTTCTCTCCATAGACGAGACTGGACCGACCCCATTTTGTTTAACCCCCATGCAGGAACCAGCCCTGACGAGGCGGTTGCGAGATCTTTAAAACACATTTTACGGTGAATGCTTGACAAGACAACTCACTGGCACCGCCGCCTCTACACACCTATACAGTCAAATCTAAACTGCCAAGCTAGGGCTTATGGATACGAAAATGGCTCTAGCATTTAATGCCTTGATTGATTGACGTATGCACAAGAACAATCAATCCACCTGATGAGGCCATGTGTCCTATCATCTAACGGGCTTCGTTTATCTTGCTCAAGTATAAAAACTCACACTTAGTACCATTCGAGAGTAATGCAAGTTTAGACTCTCAAGCCTATATTCTTGCTACATACACTTTTAGTGATCTACTCCCAAGCGGACCCCATTTTTATCGATTGGAGGCTCATGTTCTAAGCTCCCCCACACCCTAAATTATTCCTCTAGCTGACTCGACCGTCAGAGTGCGTGCGGTTAACTAACGGCTTGTCCAAGTGTGTTGGAATTTCGCTTACGTGGACGTGAGAGGCTTTGGGATCTGTTGACCACATCATTGATACGATTTTTGGGGTCAACAACATGTATTGCATTGTTGGATTGTACTTAAAATTAGAATTTTAAATTTAATTATTAAATTTAGATATGATTCATTTAAATATCAAATTTCGTTTGGACTTTTTGATAAAAGACATTCATTGAATTAATTTTCAATTGTTGATTAGAGTTGAACCATAATAAATATTTTGGACGTATTATGTGGATAGCATTAAATAGCTTATTGTCCGCTTGTGTTACATTGATAGAAAATTATTTGGACTTCAGAGTTGAGAAAGTGACAATAAAGCATATTTGTTAAATCACTTATTTAGTCTATAGCGTACATATCTAATTGAACTTGTTACGACTCTCTAAAGGAGAATGATAAAAATAATAATACATTATCAAGTTCTACAGATTTGGCAGAAGGCTCTAGAAGAAGTAATATTATATGATACGAAGGGACAAACTTTACTATTGCAAATAATTTGTTCTTCACGAAATTAAAAAATGAATCCATTTAGTTTCTAAAATATGTGTCAATAATCAGTACTACACATAAGTACAATTGAGGCACGCACAATATTTAACCAGAAGTTCAATTACAGAATATACTATTGTTTAGCATGACCAGTTAGATTATCAGTAGATCAATAATAATGCGAAATTAAGGATTCAAATGGAAATTCAATGAAAAATAAGAAAAATCTTCAATCCAATGAATTGTGTATAATACTTGATCTCTGTATTATAAAATAACCATTGATCACCACTAGTTAAAGTTGTGACTAAATCCTCATAATTTTGAAGAAAAATATTGTCACCCTTCTTGTTGACCATCTAAATATAATTTGTATTTAATAAATATATTTACTAGATGATTACATGGTGTTGGCAACTCGAAAAGATTATTTGATAAAATGTTAAATTGTGAGCATAAATTTCTAATTATACTATCAAGACATTGTATCATGTAAATGCTAGTGAGTTTACATCCCAAACTTTTGATAAATATTAATTGGAATGACGATAAATGATTTAACACAATTGATTATTAAGTGTTTATAATTATTTTCTAAACCATTACTATGAGAACAATGTGCTTCAAATTTCTTCCTATTCATATGTAGAAAAACTTGTAACATCATGTCAATATCAAAACTCTCCCCATTATAATTGACTTATGGTTAGAACCTAATATTTTCATTTAATAATTTTTGATAGGTGCAATATATTTACAATCATTTCACTGTATTGTACTGAGATGGATATTAAATAATGCTCAAAAAATATGTTTAGTTTGAACCTTTGTAAAGATATCATAAGTCCTAACTGATGAACAACAAGTATAAACTGTATGTAACCAATATAAAACCCTAGCAGACATTCTCTCCAAAAAAATCAACCCTAGCAGTGACGCATGGCAAGATGGCAGGGGCGCCATCTCCTCGGCCGCCCCTCATAGCGGTAGGGAAAAATGCAACCTATGCCTCCATGGTCCAGGCCCGTCCCCAACCGATCCCCGAAATGAAAGTTGAGATGAGGCAGCCTCTAGAGAACGAAGGAGAACTTTGGTTTCACTTCTCAAAATCTGAACTGGAACAGGCGGTTTCCCCTTTCCGATACTCTATTGTGCTGAAGTTTCTGAGAAGAAGACCATCATTGGACCAGATCTGGGCTTATATCGAGGCACGATGGGGAATTAAAGGTTTTTATGTAGTAAGCAACATGCAATGTCCGCGAAACGTATTCATTCGATTCTCTACAGATGAAGACTTCAGGATTGCGTGTGCAAGGGAATCCTCGGACATTGATGGCGCACCTTATAGACTAGTTATTTGGACTCCAGATTTCGACGAGAACAAAGAATCCACGTTGGTTCATGTTTGGGTTTTTCTTCCTGGGTTACCTCTACACTTCTATCATGAATCCATGCTACGCATCATCATCGGCGCCTTTGGACGGTTCTTGAAAAGGGATAAATTCACTGCTTGTGCATATCACATAGACGGGGCACGTGTTTGTGTAGAGATTGACCTGTCGAAACCCCTGGTGCAATCTTTCTAGATGGCCGCCCCTTTCTATCCTTCCAGCAGATTTCAGGAAGTTATTTATGAGAAACTCCCCAAGTTCGATCATTTTTGCAGAAGCATGGGGCATCTGGGTCCAGCTTGCAAACAGAAGAAGGAATACGCAGAAACCAATCTCCCAGATATTCGTCCTAAGAAGATCTGGCGGAAAAAGGAGTCTAGAGAAATTGTGACAGATTCGGCACATGAAGGAGACCACCAATCGTTGAGGAGGGATGACAGATTAGTAGAAAAGCGGAGACGGATCTTACAGCTAGATACATTGATCCCTTCATCGTCGATTTTGTTTGGGTGTTATGACGGTATAGTGGTCACCAGCATTGATGAATTGGGAGGACATGGTCCGGTGGAGGACACTAGCGAAGCAGTCCATGTAGCAAAGGTACAGAATGGTAAATAATTAATTTTGACTACTGATGTAGTTGCTATTAATGGCAATCACCGAGAAGAAACTGGAACGATGGAGGCATATTTGTTATGTGCAGAAACGAATATGGTGGAAGCAATTATGAGGGGGGACGCTGATGTCGTCCAAGATATTCTTGTCTCGGATATCATGGAAAATATCGCAGACCTTATAGTTAGAGGTGAGCCTCTTCCTCAAGATCTCCAAAATGCAGTTGCTGTGCACAACAAGGTAACGTTGGTGGAGCCTCAAAATTCTTTTGATGGTGAATCTGAAACTGATTTACCTGAATTACAAGTCCTGAACTATGATATGGATCACATCATGTTAGTCCCATTAAAAAGACGAAGGGGAAACAGTCGAAAAAAGGTGACGTTGGGGATCAATACTAGGTCCAAAAAATCTTATTAATGCTGAATATTATTGTTTGGAATGTTAGAGGTGTGGTATCCTCTAAGAATAGATTAATCGGGCTGAAAAAACAATTTAATCCTTCCGTCTTAGTAGTAGTTGAACCTTTTGTTTCTCTTGATAAAATTGTTTGTTGGGCTCGTCATCTTGGATTCCCACACTTTGCGTCAAACGTTGAGGTGGGAGCTAAAATATGGATGTTCTGGAAGAATGAAGTGTACTTTTCAGTGAGTAGTTTGACGGAGCAAGAGTTTTCTGGCTGGATTGCGGTAGGAAGTTCTCAGGTGTTTTTTTCCTTTGTATATGCTAGTTGTTGTCAGAGAAAACGTAGGGAATTGTGGGATCAGTTAAAAAGCTTAGAACCTGGTGACTTTGGATGGCTAGTAGGAGGTGACTTTAACACGACCCAATCTAGTGACGAGAAACTTGGTAGACTGTCTACCTTATTGTTGGCCAGGTGGGAATTTAACAATTTTATTCATGAAGTAGGCTTGATGGATATTCCTTTTGATTGGTCGAAACTATCATGGTGTAATGGACGCCAAGGTACTCGCCGTATATGGGCACGCCTGGACCGTATGTTGGTAAACCAGAATTTTAAAAATCACTTTCCATCAGTCGCCTTATCTTACTTGAAACGCGCATCGTTGGATCACTGGCCGATGGTTTTGAAATGTAGGGATAGCTTGACCTTGCCATGTTCTAGACCGTTTCGTTTCCTTAGCATGTGGTGCTCCCCATCAAGATTTTTTTACTTCTAGTGAAACGAATCTGGGATCAGAATATGTCTGGCTCTCCAATGGTATGTCTTGGGCGTAAATTGCGGAACTTGAAAACAGCATTAAAATCTTGGAACTGCGAGGTGTTTGGCAGGGTGCAATGGGAGATAGAAACCTACGAAAGTAAGCTGATTCATCTGGAAAATTCGCTGATGGAAAGCTTCTCAATGGAGACTGAATTTCAACTCTTACAATGATGAAATAATTATGCAGTCTGGCTAGATAGAGATGAAGCTCTATGGAGGCAGAAGTCACGCATTAAATGGTTGAAAGAAGGGGATGGAAACACAAATTTTTTTCATGCTTCGGTTAAGAATAAAAATAAGAGGCAGGCTATTGATAACATGGTCCTTGATGACGGTACCGAGCTTAAGTTAGCTAACAAAGTACTTGATGGGGCTGTGAAATTTTTTCAGGATCTGTTCTCGATTTCACCTATCTCATTGGACGGTTGTAGCCTTGATCTCTTGTTTCCAGTCATTACAGAGGAGGAGAATAGGATCCTATGCATACCACCTAGTTTGGAAGAGGAAAACGTTGCGCTTTGGTCTATCCCCAAAGATAGCAGCCCTGGTCCTGATGGCTTTAGTGCTAGCCTTTTCATCTCTGCTTGGGACATTGTCCAGTCAGACTTACTCGCGGTGGCTATCAAATTTTTTAAGGGTTATCCTTTTACCAGTGCTTTGGGGATAACTAATATTGTGCTGATTCCTAAGGTGGACCTCTCGACTAGTTTCGAGAAATTTTGTCCTATCAGCCTCTGCTCGATGGTGTACAAAATCATGTCCAAAATTTTGGTTAATCGAATGGCCCCTTTGCTTGACAAATTAATCTATAGAGAACAATCTGCTTTCCTTCAGGGTAGGAGCATTTTTGACAACATCTCCATTGCTCAAGAGATGATGAAAAGTCTTCATAAGAAGGTAAGGGGTGGAAATATTTTAGTCAAGATAGATATAGCAAAATCATATGACAGAGTTAATTGGAGGTTCCTATTGGAGGGACTACGCAGACTGGGATTTTCTGATCAGTGGAGAAACCTTATCTTTAATTGCATTTCCTTACCTTATTACTGAGTCATGCTCAATGGCAAGACTAGGGGTTTTTTAAGCTATCGAGGGGTTTACGCTGAGGAGATCCCGCGTCACCATATTTATTTATTTTGGCACAAGAAATCCCATCTAGAATGATCAATCACGCTTATGCAACCAATCAAGTTTAGCCTTTTCATGCTGGGGGTATCATGGTTAGTCATTTATTTTATGCCGACGACTTACTCATTTTCGCTAATGGAAGGAAAAAATCAATCTCCAAGCTGCTAGATATTTTAAAAACTTATGAACTGATGTCGGGTCAATCAGTGAGTACTATGAAGTCGTCTATATTTTTATCCAAACACGTTTCTTTCTCCCGTAAAAGGATTCTATTGGCTACCTCGGGTTTTAATGAAGGTGTTCTTCCCTGTACTTACTTGGGCGTTCCGCTTTTCATTGGAAGATTAGTGAAGAATTTGTTTGAGCCATTGTTAGATAAAGTCCAGAAAAAACTTGCTGGATGGAAGGGTCGTCTGCTCTCCTTTGGGGCTAAAATCACACTGATCAAACATGTACTTTGCAGCATGCCAATTCATATCCTTTCGGTTCTAAACCTGCCTTAGGGAATTCATAATGAGCTGAACCGTATTTTCTCTTCATGTCTCTGTAATGCGACTGATGGTTCAAAAAAATGAAAATGGGTTTCTTGAAGGAAAATTTGTTTCCTGATGGAGGAAGGTGGTTTAGGCATTCGGGATTTTGGAGAAGTACAACGAGCATTATTTATGAGATTTACGTGGAAACTGATGGTGGGGAACTCCTTTTGGGCAGAATTTTTCCGTACTAAATACGTGAAAAACAAACCTATCGCGTTGCTGAAATTCTCTCCCACACACTCTCGACTTTGGAAATGGGTGGTCTCAGCATTACAGATAGTGTTGAAAAATTCATTTTGCCGGGTGCCGGATGGGACTTCTAATTTCTGGTATGATAACTGGAATGGAACTCAAAGTTTGGCAGAGGCAGGATGGGAAGTTAATGAACCGCAATTACAGATTAAAGATCTACTAATGGCTAATGGTTATTGGAATGGCAGTCGACTTAGGGAGGTGTTAGACGAAAGTCAGGCTATGGCTATTGAAAGTTTGCCCATCAAACTTTCTGGGCAGCGGGGTCACTTTGTCTGGAAGCCCGGTAAAGATGGCACCTTCTCCACTAAATCAGCTTGGGATTTGATTAGGAAAAAGAATGTGACCTGTACATGGAAAAGGTGGCTGTAGCATCATCAGGTTCCACTTAGAATCTCCTTTGTATCGTGGAGAGCCCTCCTTAACGTTTTACCAGTTGATCAGGTGGTACAAAATATTGGAATCCCTTTGGTCTCAAGATGTGATTGCTGTGTTAGGCAATCGATGGAAACCATTGACCACGTGCTATGCAACGGGGAAATCGCAAAAAAAGTTTGGTCTTATTTTGCATTTCATTTCAATATATCCCTTCCCTTCGTTACTACTTGGAAATGTATGATGAATTTATGGTGGAAAAATGTCTCTAGCTCTTCACGGTTTGGAACTCTACGCGGCATCACTCCACTTATTATCACTTGGGAACTATGGAAAACTAGATGTGAAGCTCGAATGGGGGGACACCCCATCTGATGGCAAAAAACCTTTTGGCAGACCAAAGCTATTCTTTCCCAGGCTGCTGGTCTGATATCCAAGGGTGAAAAAATCTCAGGCCAGGATGTTTGTTGCTTGCGTTCCTTAAACTGTCCCATAAATTATGCTAAGAAGAAGAAGGCGAAATTGATTAGCTGGAAGAAACCGGCGGGGAAACAGTTGAAATTGAATGTTGATGGCACAGCTAAGGAAAACCCTGGGAAAGCCGGTGGAGGAGGAATTTTAGGGGACAGCAACGGCAGTTTTTGGGCAAGTTTTTCTTGCCACTATGGGATCTGTACTAATATGGTGGCTGAAACACGAGCTCTTCTCGACGGTTTACGTATGTGCAGGAAGATTGGAGTTAGAAACATCATTATGGAGACTGATTCCAACATCGTAGCGTAATGGCTTCAAAAAGGAGTTTGCTCACTATGGTGGCTTTGGGATTATTGGGATGAAATTTTGGATTTGATCAGATTACTTAATGCACAAGTCCAACACGTGTTCAGAGAGGCAAACATGGCAGCTGACTTCCTTGCTAAAAATGGCAACAATGGGTCGACTTTTAATCTGTCCTTCGGCAATGAGGTTCCGACACTTCTTCGAGGCATACTACATACGGATAGGATGGAATTACCATATCTTAGAAGCTAATTTGTTTGGTTTTTTTTATGGTTTTTATTCTATTCGTATCTTTTGTAATCTCGGCTTCCCTCCTCCATAAGTGATGCCTTCTTATTAATAAAATTTGGTTTCCTTGTTAAAAATAATAAAAAAAAAAAGTCCTAACTGATGATATTTTATAATACAGTTTGCTGGCTGTCATTTGATTAAAGTATTTTCTCAGCATTAGGGGAATAAATTAGTACCTAAAAATAATACGTTATGCATCCTATTATGCTTATTATATTATCGCACTTGACAATCTAAAAAGATAACTCAGTTATAAGATGCACTTACCGACCTATAAGAGATAAATAAAATCTCATATATTTGCAATAGATGCTCCATCTTGTATTAATGTCTTAGATGGATAAATAATTACATTGCATTAATACAACGTTTGAAGCATTGTGACATTCGATTCTAAAGATAAAAAATTCTTAAAAAAGGACCAAATAAGAAACATGGTCCCATTTAGAAGGTAAAATATATATACATAACTAATTATAAAATCTTGAAAGGGGTACAAGTACTTGTTAAAAGTGGAGATATCTAAATAAGTTATGTTATTATGAGAAAGAAATAGAATCGAAAAGAAAAATTTATCGACAACACTTTTATACATAATATACTGCTATTATAAATAACAGGGATATCAAAATAAATGCATCTAAACATATCAATTGATAAATGATAGATCAAATAAAATGACACAATCTTAACAAAACTAAACTTACATGAAACCTAAGGTTTTTGGACCCATAGTCCGAACACTAAATGTGTATACTTATGCGAAATGCAAATAAGAAAAATAAAACCATAATATGTAATGCATTACTCTTAACATAATGAATTTCCGAAAAACTTGTATAAATAGATAAATTATCCGGTAATAGATACAATCACAAGTTTATATCTTGTTATCCGAGAAAACATGAAATTTGATATGCATATAATAAATATGATTATAATCAACACATCTAGCAAGGCTAATTGTCCGAATCATCACTGAACTTCGCGTAAAGTTTCCACCGAATCATTAAACTTAAAAAATTATCCCGTTAATCACTAAACTTTGTAATTCGTTATCCCATCCATGACATACTCAGAGAACGGTTAAAAAATTAACGAATTTGCTGACGTGGTTGACAGAATTGTATACATGGTAATTTATTTCTCACTTAACGTCCACGTCGGTAATAATTTAAAAATTGAGTAATGGATGTTATAATGAATTACAAAGCTAAATGGTTAACTTGGTAATTTTTAAAGTTTAGTGACCCAGTGAAAACTTTATGCAAAGTTTAGCAATGATCCAGGTAATTAATTTAGCAAGAAAGTTTTTTTTTTTCTGAGCTCATCTGCCACATTATCAATGAACGCTTCAGTGCTCAGATACTTGTAAAGGTTAAGTCTATAAAATTGTAAAAGAGTGCATAATGATGAACATAACGAGATACTTTCTTCCACTTATTCAAGAAAAAAAGTAAGACAATTTTAGGACTATAGACTGAGAAAAAGATGCAATGGTCACTCACTTGGATCCATGGATAATAAGGGCAAGATCTTTGGTCATCTTTTTAGACTCCACTACACCAATACAAGGTGTTTATATTTTCTCGATAAAATCCAATAGCTTCGCATTTTCATCCAATTTTGTGCTAAACATTTTGCTTAGGGGTGTTAAAGAAGCCGAGCGACTCGTGAAAATATGGCTTGTGGTCATCTTTTGCTTAGGGGTGTCAAACAAACCTGATCACGAGTTAAATGGACCGGCTCGCCTCACAAGCCTCGCCCTCGAGCCCAGGCTTATGGCTCGCTGAAAACAGTGACCAAAGCGGTTATTTTTAAAGTTCAGTGACCATTTGCTATCAAAAGTTGCCGTTTTGGCCACTTTAATTTTTTTTTCCTTATTTTTTTTACTCTATAAATACCCCATCCCATTTCTACTTTTTTTTCACACGACATTCTAACAACAATTCTCACTCTCTTCCACATTTTACAATCTACTACATTAATTTCTACCTTCAATTTCAATTATTTAATATTAATTATCACACTATAAATTTACAATTACAATCTTATACACAAACTTTCTTTAAATTTTTGATTTCTTTCCATAATCTTTATTTACTTACGTAGTTATTTACTATACAGTCTATACTATTATTGTGAGGGGAGTAAATATGCGTTGTACTCTACTTTCTTTGACAAAGGTTTTATTCTATTAGATTAACCTGGCTAGATTTTTAATGATGCAACTTTACAACGTATTCAAAAGAATAATGCAATCTTTTTTTTATTAGGATTTTTCCCACAAGATTTTTTCTAATAAGGTTTTAATAAGACCTTTTTTTTTTTTTTTTGTGTGTGTAATGAATGTCCATAATTTACAAAATATTTCTTTTCAAAATAATACTCTTATAAGCAACAAATTGTGTACAAGACTTCTAAAAAGAACAACTACAAAATCTATTTTTCAAGGGCCCATCATGCTGACTAAAAGATAAATAACTTGTATGAAGACGGTATTGTTCGAAGGTTATAACAAGACAACATGAATTGCTCATTAGTTATGATATTAAAGATATTGGCGTATAAGATATGGATGACTCAATACACGAATTTTCATAAATTGAAATCGGAGGGAGTAGCTGTACTCATTGTTCTAAAAAGCTCATTTAGGCTCGAAACTTGGACAAAAAAATTTTGCTTAACGCTTAGACACTTTTTTTTTCCAATTTCTAAACGATTGAATTTTTTTCCTACCCCTCTTTCGTCTTCTCTAGGCTCGGTTTACTAATTTTTTTTATTTTTTTCCTTTTTTAATTTTTTTTTATTTGACTTTGGCTTATTATTATTTTTTATTTAAAAAAAACTTGTCATTTGACTTTAATTTCAAGTTTTTAAAAGATTTTATCTGTATAGAAGTTAAAAGTAACTTTATCTAAATAGTTAAATAAGACTTAAACGATGGTGCTATCTACATTATGTAATTATAATTTTGAAACTCGCGATTTTGTTGCAAACTCCAAAAGCAAGTATGAAGTTCCTATAAATCTATTAAATATGACTTATCTAGTTGAAAATTGAAATTATGAAAAATATTCTAATATTTGCATTTTGAAAAATTGAAAATTGTATAATTGACTATTGGTATGAATTATTATGTAAATATTGTATTTTATAATTTTAGATGTTTGATATGTATTATTTTAATTATTAAATAATTTTTAAAATGATTAAAAAATTAAAATAATATTAAAAATAAGAAAATCGATTTTTTAAGCCTAAGCATAACCTAGGCTAGTAAAACTTGAAACTTCACTTTCACGTCTAGCCACACTTTACGTTTTTTAGAACATTGACTGTATTTTTTTTCCTTCACTCAAGTTTTCCTATTGAATTTTCTTGACAAGGTTTTAACAAGTCAGCATTTTAAAATTCTAAATATTGTGTACTCTTTTTTCCTTTGTTTGGTATTTTATCCTATGAGATTTTTGCCAAACAAGATTTTTAATAAGGCATTTATTGTGTAAATACTCATTCAAGTGGGAGTATTGTAGATAAAGTAGTATTTGTGATTGTACCCTGTAACCCTAATTGTATCATATAAATATGGAGTTCTCAATAAAATACACACCCACGTTTATTGACTTCCTCTCTTTTCCATTTTCTCTCTAATTTATAACGATTCCTAATTATACATGAATGATGCTATTTATCAGATTATCATCATCGGTCCAGGTTTTATTCTAATGCATTGAAATACATTACAATTTTATTAGACTTAATTGTCACCTAAACTATTGATAATCACCACTATTAGATAGCTCAAGTATTTATCATTTATACACGTCCACATCTCTCTCATTTCCCCGCTTTCCCTCTTTTATATTATTTAATTTAATTTAATAATTATACAATTATTGTGAAATATTTTTATATGTATAAATTTTTCAATACGATTGAATACATTCGATAGTACGACATCAAATAGAACCTCATCGTACATGACCAAACACGTTACTTGTGTCTGACCAAAAGTGCTTAGGTAAACTTATATTTGCAGTCGAACAATTTAAGTTAGTTGCCCCAAGATGAGGCATCTCAATGAGGGCCAATTCTGGGGTCTGCGGGTGGTTCGAACACAAATATTATAATAGATATATTTATTTATTTTTTATTTATAGGGACAGCACAAATTAATTAATTATTATTTTTTATTTAAAGAATTATAATAGATGAATGTTTTACATATTAGTTTTTGGAAGTTTTGAAGGTACTTCCAAGCTTTACTTCTTATTTATTTTATGTAATGTAAAAAACATATGAATATTTAAGCAAACTAATATAATAGCTTTATTTTTTGTGTAAACCTTAACTGAACCCTTGTTTGATCATATTATATTCAAAATATATTTTTCTATCTTATTTTTAACTACACATTCTTCAATAAAATAATATTACACGCAAGTATAAATTTTTTCCTTGTTTTTCAACCACACATTTTCCATCAATCTACCATTCCAAAATGCATTCTTAAAAAAAAAACAAAATGTACCTCAAATAGGCTCTGAATTAAAGATATTTCCTACAGGGCACCTAAAATTTCAAAACCAGTCCTGCCATCCATGTGCGAATGGCTTCCACGTGGGGTGAATCTCTTGAAGTGGAAGTGTAACAAAATTGAATTTTCATTGAAATACGACCTCGGATTGGATGGTAAATAATTTAAATTTATGAAACTAGAAGAGACCCCTCATTAATACTCAGAAACTAATTCCCCAATGTAAAAAAGAGGTGATTTTTGATAATTCCTTAGCCCCTTATCGTGCCCAATCCTCCAACCTAATGCCCACATGAATATAAGTGGTCGAGTAGTCTCATTGGGCGGTATTTTGGCTCTAACGGACATTTGAGAAGTTTGGACGGATTTTGACGTCAACAAACTCAAAATTTTGTTGAAGTTCTAAGAAAAAATTATCTCTATTCGACAAAACTAAGAAGCTGTCTGGTGCAGCTTCATTTTCAATTAACAGCAAAAATGCTACCGTTGGAGCCCAGCAACGATCACTTTTCCACAATTGCGGCTGGGCTGTTGTGTCTAACGGTCAAAAGTAAAAGGGAGGAAAATCAATTGTGGAAGAAGGAAAATCCAAACCAGACAAGGCCTAAAAGCATGTTTGGAAATTATTATGATTTAAATATAAATAGATAGAAAATAATGGATTGTGGATAGTATTTGTGTATTCCATGAAATGGGTGGATGAAGTAAAGACTGATGGTTTTACATGCATGGATGGAACTCAAACCTGTGACTTTGGATTTGTTTTGGGGAAAATTGCAACAGCGGTACCAAATCTTTCATTAAATAGTAGACTTTGTCTAAACCTTTCATTGAAACACACATTGTACCAAATCTTTCAAAATGTCGCAGTTGTAGTCCAAATGAATGAAAACTGTTAATTTAAACGTTAGTTGACCAAAAACCAAATGTTTGACCAAATGTTGACTAATTTAAAAAATATAAAAAAGTAATTTTATATTTTACATATAAAATAACTAAAACAAAAGAATTAAATCAAAAAAAAAAAAAAAAAACACCGTTAATCTTCTTCCCACACCTCCACACCCCACCCACCCAAAACCAAAAATAAAAAACCACCACCTTCGCCGTTCCCCCGCCACACACCCACCTCCACCGCTGTGACAAAGATTATTGTGGAGGAGGAACTTCCCAAATTCTTTCACCACCTATGTTAAATTTTGCTACTATACCCTCTGGATTTTACAGACCTAGAAAGTGTAATTTCACAGGTGAAGAAAATGTTCAGCGATCACCCGAATTTGATTTCACAAATCCTCAATTTTGTGCCAAAGATTTTACAGAGGGACAAAGATGCTGCTGCTGCTGCTTGTGCTCCAACAATGTCAAGAAATTCATCTGATGAGGATGGAAGGGAATAAACAAAATCCTGTGTTGAATTTGTGAATTGGGTTGCAGAAACTTTGCAGGATGATTACAAGTATAAATCGTTTCTTGATGCTATTAATGGTTTGGGGAAATACAAGGATTCTTTTCGTCTAGAGTTTCAATAATGCATTACAGAATGTTCGTCGTCCATGTATTCCTTGCTAAAATCTAGGATTTGGTTTTTTTATATACTTAAGGGAAAATTACAACAGCGGTAGAGGTGGGTGTGTGGCGGGGGAACGGCGGAGGTGGTGGTTTTCGATTTTTGGTTGGGGTGGGGTGTGGGAAGAAGATGAACAGTGTTTTCTTCTTCTTCTTTTTTTTTTTTTTTTTGGACTTAATTCTTTTGTTTCATTTATTTTATATGTAAAATATAAAATTACCTTTTTACCACTTTAAATTAGTCAACATTTGGTCAAACTTTTAAATTTTGGTCAACTAACGGTCAAATTAATAGTTTTCATCCACTTGAACTCCAGTTGCGACATTTTGAAAGATTTGATACCGTTGTTGGCACAAATGAAAGGTTTGGACAATGTCTGCTACTTAATGAAATGTTTGATACCACTGTTGCAATTTTCCCTTTGTTTTATTATCAGGCTTGCTCCAAAAAAGTAAGTTGAAATCTAACTCTCTCAATGGAGAAAAGCATGATCGTTGATAGAATATATAGCCCGTGAGACTTAAACTCTAGATAAGACATGGTATTACACTGTAAAATGTGCATATGATTCGTACAGATCGTTTGTAACATGACATAGTACAAAGATCATGGTCGGAAAAATGGAGAATGAGTGTACCAGTCTTGTACAGCTGATCAATAGTTGAAGTTAACTAGAAGAAACTAAGCCTCGTACTTTTAATTGAAAAAATGCAGATTACATGTGATATACAATGAAGTGTCTTGAAATGATTTGAGTGCAGCAACAGCAGTACTTCCCCTTAGGAGTTGGGAGTTTCTGTCTGTTAAAACTTCACGTCGTGTGACTCTCCAAGTGTTCGCAAAGTAGACTGCACAAACACGGGAAAGAGTGAAATGGAAAATCCGACCAGTCTTTCTGTGTCATTATGCTTTGAACTTCAAATGAAAACAAACTTATAAAAAGCGTAGAATATAGAGAATACCAAGAAACGTATTTTGTAGCTTTCAACAAGTTCCTTGGGGTCACGCTTAGTTTCTTTGTATGCTTCAATTTTGTTCATCTCCTGCAAAAGTGAAGCAACCATGTTTCATGGTTCCATTTCAGCAGAATGTTCCAAATACAGAATTCAACTGTGGATGAAAAATCTAGGCTAGATATTGACGATTTGACGAATATTACTTCTTGACTTTTGTACGGGTCTAGAATTCGAGTTCACGACTTTTGGATCATCTTTTTTTTATCTACAATATTGAACTGTTTTAAGAGCTTCATTTCTGATTATGAGACTGCATTCAGGTTATAAGAACTATTCAGGAATTTTACATGGATAGAAGATATCAGCTACACTTCTGTCATTTTTCCCATCCACACACCTAGTTCACTAGGTCAGAAATATAAATACAGTACCTCAATCCATAGTGCAAGTCTTGGCCTTCCAACCGTAATATCGTAATTCTTCACTTCCATTGAGAAGGGTTGAAATCTTTCAATAAATGGAGCATAAGCAATATCCACCTGAAGTTGATTACGAGCTTCAGATGTAGCACAAAAATTTAAATCACAGAAAAATACATTAATATTTTTTCTACGAAATTTACTTCCACGTGCTTGACTTAGGACTTGACATTAGCCATGATACTGATAAAATAAAAAGAAACAATGCAACCAAATGCTTCAAGTACCAAACTGAACTGGCCAAGGAAAAATGGTCCATCGTCAAATTTGGAAAGAGCAGTTTCAATGTTATCAAAAGCTGTCCCTGTAGGAGACCAGCAATTAGCACTTCGGTTACATATTTCTTCCAAATTAAGAGTTCAACTCTCTGCCATTAAATGTACAAACTTACCAGCTACACTCATTTCATCACCCTTGAAAAAAGAAGTTACAGCTTTGTAGAAGGAGTCGGTGTATGACAGCAACTCTTCAGCGAATTCTCTCTTGGCAGGATCCTATTTTGTCAGCTCTAGGTTAGCAGTTAGGACTTAGAAATAAGCTAGGCAAAGAATGCACGAATTAGAAGTTCAAGAGATTTACGTCTGGCAAAAGAGAAGGTCCTTCAAATTTACTATCAATGTATCGAATCAAATCAAGACTTTCTCCCATAACTTGGTTATTGTGTTCTAGAGATGGTACCTGCACGAAAAAAAATTATTGTAGATTGTTGGTGTCATTTCTATTTCCATAACAGAACACTAGATATCAGTTTCATAAGCTTATTTGTCATGAACCACCATATTTTGGAAGCTTAAGCGATTACAGAGGAACAAATTTGTTTATCTCAATTTAGTCTTCAACATGCCAAATTCATTCTCATCAAAGGCCTAACATGTTCACAATATTTATAAGTAGGTGTCAGTGAACCTTGAACCCAGAACCTTTGTCTAGTTGGTACCATTTTGAACTACCTCATCATAAAGCTCAATGTATTGAAGAGAAATACGTTTATTTATTTAACTTTAGTTCACACAGTTCGAAGCGTTAGAAATTCTTTATGATTTTAAGGGTCCTGGTAATCAATAAGCAAGCAACTAATCTTTCAAGCAAAAAAAATATACCAAACCAAAAATTACTGCAAAGAAATATAGCTCTCGAGATTACTACTGTTTTTCCAGAAATTGCACACATAGTATCTTCTCATTTATATAATTTGCACCTTATCGGCAGGGTAAACTTTCTCCTTGTACCAAGCAGGCCTGTTCTTGAGATCAATAGGAACCAATTTAATCTTGTCTTGCAATCCCTGTCCCAAACGAAAATTCAAGCAGAAATATTCTTGGGAAACAAATGCTTCAATCAGAAACAACTGACTGTGGAATGAAAAACAAATTAAGCATAGACCAGATTAAGAAAAATTCTCCAAACCTTATAATTTCGGGCAATCCACGCACGTTGCGCATATGGGCATGTGTAAGATACATAGAGCCTAAAATGAAAGAATTGCATTAGAATTTGCAAACATTTACACAAGTAAATCTAAAACATTGGGGGCAAAGGAAGAAAAATTATTAAGAAGAGTGCTTGATATGGACAAAAGTACCGAACTGGCTGCTTAAGTTTTATTGGTTCCCGGTACTAACCAAGAATCAGCCAGGCCGGTCTGGTTCTCGGTTTAGTACCTGGATTCTGGAACAGAAATACCAGAATGAGCCCAACTTTTACGGTGTTTGGTTCAAAGAGTTTATGGAACTTTAATCTATATTTAAGGCAAATCCTCCCGTCATCATTATGCAACTCTATTTATGGAATCAAACCAAACTTGGAACCAATAGTTCCATTTATAAGATTTCCATGGGCTCTTAGTTTGGTTCAGTTCTCTTCAGAACCAGACCTTGTCCACCCCTACTCGAAACTTACGGAATGAAATTAACCGAAAACACATAAAATAAAATTTATGATGTACTAACTTGGGGGTTCCATCAAAAATTGCAGGTGGGTCTGAAGAGGAATCAAGAGCAGGTGGAAAGACCTCTGTCACACTTCTGGGAACAGATGTAGCATTTTCAAACCAAGAAAATAACAATTTCTTAGACAAAGAATAAATATTCTATTCAAACAATAAAAAGAAACAGAAAAGGAAAAAAAAAAACGACAGTTAATTTGTTCATAGTAATTTTTCCTTCAAAATGATTGAAATTGAAAAGGGCAAAATAAAAATACCCAGAGGCAATTGCTGATACTGATGGTACACTTGTATGCATTTCAGTATAGTAACTACTAAGCTTTCTGTGGAAGAATAATATGGATTTTGGAGAGAAATTGTTGGAAAAAGAGAGGGATTTAATGGGTTTTGAAGTTGAATGCTTATTGTTGTGAGAGCAAGGGATAATATGATGATAGCTTATATTCAATGATGCCATGTTTGTATTCTTTTGTGGTGTGATTTGGACTGCAAAATAAGATTAAATTCGTTTGTTGTAGAACAGACTTATCTTTATGAAATAAAATAGTTGAAGGGCCACATAGTAACTATAATGAAGGACTAAATTAGTAATTTGTTTAAAGCCATAGCCAAATTGGGAAGACAATAAGGAAATAGATTTAGGGTTTGTGTAACACCCGAAAATTTTAGAATAAAAAATTATTTGTTCTATATATTATATTTTATTATTTTGAAAGTTGAGAGACTAAAGTGATATATGTGTTAACTTCAATTTTGGGCTAAATTTTTAGATATTGTTAAAGTGACTAAAAGTATATCAATATGAACCTCGTTGAATAGCTCGTAATTAATCATGTAAATTAGGCTCGAGAAAAAGTTAATCCAACTAAGTTAGTCTCAAGATATTTAAGTTCAAAAAAATTGTAATTTATTTATTTTTAAATCAAGGTAAATTGGAATAAGGATAGGCACGTGGGATAATTATTATTTTCTTGTTTTTCTTTAGAATTTTATTTAAAGTCAAGTTGCCATCCCTATCATGTATTAGGATTAAAACCACTTTTTTGTTGTGAGAAGTATTTTGTACACATGTCACCTTGTGATTAG
>CAIGRT010007750.1:0-15771 GCA_903798405.1 Fraxinus platypoda
ATAAACATGCGATGAAGATATAACATAGGATAATGTACGAATCTTTCCAAACATGTTCACACAGAACAATAGAATAACACCAAGTTAATCAATTAAACGGCCAACACATATGCAACAAAAGCATAAATAAACCTACGAAAAGATCTCACTACACTTATCTTATCCTATTCCGTGTTACTCGCATATCGAGAATACATCTCCTCTCATCGCCCACAATGCTCATTAGACTAGTTATTAACAAAACATGTCTAACTGGTAAACCACAATAGATCCTAAATCCATAGGAGAATCCTATATATCTACCTCACTTCTCTCGATTTAAGTGGATAATGGGTCTTCACCTCAAAAAAGTGATAGAAATGTTACTCTTACACTCTACCTTATCAAGGTCTTCATAAATAAAGGATTACAGACGTTTAATCATTTCTCCATTCGTGATCCAAATGTCATCTCTCCACATCCCTCATACATATCATCAATGTACAATTAAGCATCTATACTCCACATTACCAAAAGACATACTGCACACTTACTGTTAATGCATCTTAACCCCATTATGGCAAATCAATACCTTTGGCGACCACAAAGGCTAGGGCTCGATTTAAATCGACCCACACACCACTGGTTTACTCCAACACCAATGCTCAAGAAGCCCACAAAAGATTTATCACACAAATGGAATGTCGAATGTGGCACTCACAAAGATAATAGAAAAAAAAGTTTGTTACTTCACTACACTCACAAAAGAGGCTCACAAAGAGAAAAGATAACCCACACATGGCTTCCCCATATAATCTTACAAACCACACAAACTCGCAAAGATAAAGAAGAAAATGGCTGCCTTTCTTTCTTCTCAATACCACACTCTTTCACACCACTCACAAAGCAAAATAAGTATGCCATAGATCTCAACCCACTATGCATGCAAACACATTACACACAGTAATCAGATTACTCTCAAATTCATACAAATGCACATATCAAACATATTGAAATGTCATATAACCATGCAACAAAATTAAGCAATCACACACATGCAGAAAGGATTACACATAGATGCATATGCAGTAACAATGTTTACTCTCAATAAATCTCACTCGGGGTCATAACTAAACTCAGTGGCAACATTCGCGTTACCTCTTTCCTTATCTTTCCTCCATTATCCTTCATAAGGCAATCTCTTTCAACATGTCCAAAAAATACTACAGTTAAAAAAAATCTTACTTTTCGCACTTGCCTTAAACTTACATTTGCCATCAAAAGTTTTATTAAAAAACTTTTTGTTTTGCCAAATTGAAAAAACACATTTTTTCATTAGAAAATCACAACTCAAATTGTGTTATCATTTTATCAAAAATGCTCAAAACACAAAATGAAACTAACAACGACTACAAGGGGAAGTACAGACACAATTTACATAGAATAATCAAACAAAACTTTCTTAAGGTCACATACAATTCTAATATTGAAAAAAGAATTGACAACAAATTCACAAAGAATTTAAGGCAAATAATTTACAAATAATTCTCCAGTCTAACAACAGGCAATGATTACCCCCACACAGCTACTCCAAACCTAATGTCACCCTAAACGGTGACTTCTAATGCGACAAGTAAATGACTATCCTATACAACATTCGTAACTTCAATAATTAAAGGAAAGAACATTATACCAAACAGACCATATCTAGGGGTCCGTAAATAAGAAGAGATGCGAACACAACACTTTAGAGCCACCAATAATCGCCTTAAAGCTTTCAGCAACTATGGCAACCAATCAACGGTACCCTTGATCGCCTTCGCCTGCACATTCCACTGATGGTTTTGGTTTCTCCACATGGTTAGTCTTTTGGCTAGAAAACAGGTTTACAACTCCGATGGATTTTTTAAAGTCTGGATAGTTTTTGTTCCAGTATTCCAGATTGATTTCAACCTACTTCCAGCCACTTTTTGTTGGACCTTTTCACAGATTTCTCAACAACACAAGCTTTGATATCATTTGTTATTAAAAATCCCTTTGAAATCTTTAATTTCGAGTTCAGAAAAACCAGCAAACGAACAACACCCGACTCAAGCTCGACCCAAACCAAACCAACACTTTGGTTGCCACAAGTTTTCACACCACAAAGGAGATAAAAATGGTGATAGTATTTACAAGTCACAAAGGAAGGGAGAAGAAAAGAAAACAACGGTTTAATATCACTAAAGAAGTCACCTTTCACTCGGTTGCCTCTCTCACTTTCACTCATCTATGCACAATGCTCACACACCAACTCACTAGAACACAGCTGGGGAGAGGAGAACGTAAATACCTTAGGTCATTTGCTAAATATAGACCAAAGTTCACTAAATGGGCCAAGGTAAATAACTAACCACTCGGGCCAACAATCCACATGTTACCATCCAAACCCAATAATCCAACTCAATAACTTGGGCCATCGAAAAGTGTTTGTCATTTCCGGGTCAAGCCAAGCTTATGGAATTATTCGACATCTGTTTTAAACTCAACTCAAGATCAGTCATACCAGTTCCTATTTAAAATAAAATATATTGAAGTTAAATTTTCTCAATATTGGTTCACTTGTGCAAGATTTTGAATATTTCAATTGCGTTAGTGGGTAATCTTTCGCGGTAAGGTATTTACAGACAATTAGGCAAAATTACGAAGGAAAAATCCATCAGAATTTTGGAAGAAATTTGTGAAGACTTTGATCAGTAGATTACCTGATATCGTTTTTCTGCGGTGAAATAAAATCTGTTCATCAATAGTTTATTTGTTCTTGTGCTCAACCTTCCCATTTGATCCTTCACATGGCTCATGCATTCTAGAGCTATGCCTCTGATATTTGGATATTGTAAGCCCTTTGATCACTGGAAATGACCTGTATTGCAACTCCAGCTCCCAACTTCCAGCAACTTCCAACAACCAATTGCCAAGTAACAAACTCCAGCTCAGCTTAGCTTCCAGATGGTTCCACTGCTCACGCACAATAACAATGTTAAATAATTTTGTATAGATTGTATAGATACAAGTTTGTTAGATAGATTGTTAGATAGTTAGCTTCTTTGTATTTATATAAACAAGTTGTACCCTTTCATTTTAATCAATACAAGAGATTAATTTTTCTCTTCAATTTCGATTCTCCTATCATCTTCAATAACCTGGCTTATCTTTTCTGTTTTGTGCGTTCCTTGTTTTGCCACATCATCTTTATTTCCTAATGTGTCAATTTTTCGTAAATATTTCAACAAGAGCACACCTGTTGTATAATCTTGGAATAATCACAGGTCTCATAATTTGTTTCACAAAATATCATTTTCTTCCATGTTTGCCTTAACAGGGAAATACTTGAAGAGTATTCGACAGGGGGTAATGAACAGATCTTTAGCATCGAAACTAATGGACATGGAGAGGTTTTCTCAAAGAAATGCAAGGGATTATGAAACTAGCCGTTTGAATGATCTATAATCCTAGATCGAAGCCTGATTTAGTATTTGGTCTTAGTCCACATTCAGAAACCAGCTCCATAGCAAGACGACGATGTTACTGCCCTCCAAATTAAGCACAAGGAGCATGGTTACTAAATGAATCGTTGTGTCCCTGTAATTCTTGGTTTCTCAGGCCGGGAGCAATGGTTTGTACAAGAGCATTGAACATAGAGCTATTACAAACAAGAAAAAGCCAAGAATATCTATCGCAACATTTGCGATTCCAGGCTACGACATTGAATTAAACCAACTTGAAACCATGGTGGAAGAGAATTATCATCCTAGAATCTACAAAAATGATGTTAAGTATGTTGATTATGTTAGATACACCCTGGCTAGAAAATTGGATGGAGAAGCACCCAAACTGGAATATCTCAAGTTACAAAGTCCGACCTGATTTAAAAAAAATCATCCATACGTTAGAAGAACTTACAGTAACCATCATAACATTACACTTTCCTCCTGTTTACAACCTCTACTTCTACAGTAATTCTTATCTCCACTGAAGGGTCACCAGGTATGTTCACCACCTGAGCCTTGCTAACATTGACTTTAGGTATATCCTTGAACTAACAATTTACAACTTTAGGTACAACCAACATGATTTATTTTAAATTAGCTCAATCCAGCTGAAACCCAAAAGGAACCATAGGCCGACATGAAAAGGAAAGAGGCTCTCACTCATCTCAGTTAGCTGTACACTTCCGGTCCCTATGAATTCAAGTAGAAGATGAAGACAGGATGCTGATCCTCTTTTCTGCAAGAGATGCAAGTAAACATTTCCAATATAAAAAACTAAGCGACGTACATGTAATGTGATCCCCCGTGTAAGAAAGGATAGTTTAGGCATGTTTTCTGAAGAAAAGGTGACATGGGAGTTGGAACCCCATAATGCAAGTGCAACATCAGATTTCGTTTTGTTAGCAAAACCAAAAGTCAAAAGTACGAACTTTGCTTCCCAGCTTAAAGTTAAAAATTGACCAACCCTTTGAGCTCAATGATAATTTAACATTGAATGATGAAAATTAAAAAATACAGCAAAAACAGTCAATTCCAGAAGAAGTTAGTGTAATGAGGGATGATTATTCGAGTGTATTAGCAGGCTGCAAGATAATTCAAAATAATTGCAGCAAGAGTAGAAGGATACCTCCAGTAGCAACAAGTTTCTCAACACGGGCAACAATATGCTTCCCATATGTATACTTCTTGAGAGCACTTAAATGAACCTTTATTCGGTTAAGAATCAGCTGAAGTTGCTGATCATCACAAGTCTCCAGCATCTTTTGTACAACGTAGTTCGCAAACTGATCTTTCATCATGACCTGATTCCAAAAAGATTAAATCATGTGTAACCAATTAGAAGGTGAAGCCAAGGAGATTCAGAGTATTAGTTGGATTGATAAAAGCTTGAAAAATAAAGGAGAGAAATTGATCAAGTTCGGGATAAAATAAGCATCCAAATAAACCTGGACATATGCTACGGTTTTATCATTATATCATCTAAACATATTACAAACCTGAAGCGGTTCATTTTCGTCAGTGGAGACAAGAATCTCATTTACCAAAGTCTGACGTTCTCCTGGAGTTCCAAACGATAAGCATTTCTCTACGACATTGGACGCAAACTTCTGTTGGCTCATTGCAACAATCTTCCCAATTAATTGATTAATTATAGCTGATCGTTCCTGTGGTTTCCCGTGCTCCAATACATGCTGTCATAATATATGGCAGAATCAAATGACTAGGTTTAACAACATACAACAAATCAAGAAATATGACAGGCTCCAATATGGATAACAAGCGTGTCATGTACGAAGATGATATCAAAAGACAACTGAATTATTTAAACCTATGTTTTCCCTTAAACTTCACATTTCTAAGAAATATATTTCATCATACAAGCTTCCAGAAGATCTTGCAAACCTGAATAACGTAGTTTCCATATTGATTTTGTGCCAACATGCAAACAGATTGCAAAATCTCATCCATCACCATGCTCTGGGTTTGGGGTTTGTGGCAGTGCTCCAGGACTCTCTAAAAAACGAAGACCAAGTTATAATAGAATTGTTGCAATCTTTCCATTGGTATTCCAAGTTATAAAATCTTATATGACATGTTTGGTAAGGCGGACCGGACAGTATTATACAGAGAAAATTAAATTTTTGACCATTTTATTATATAATCCTGTTCACTGGTGTTCACCAAACACGAAAATAGTCATAAATGCAGCTAGTTTCTTTACCTGTACCACACGACAGCCATATGGATGAGTGGACATTGTCACAATTTGATAGTAAAATGTTGTAACAATAAACTCAATAACACTTTCAGGAACACGTTCAATACATTTTTGTACGACGTGATTCCCATTCTGATCGCGCACACAGCGCATAACATGACCATCAAGCTCTGCAACAATTCTACTCTGCTGGTCCAACTCAATAACTTCTATTGCCTGGCTAATCAAAAGATAAGTCAAGCCAAAGTTATCAAGCATCAAGGACTCTGTATCATATTTGTATACAATTACATTTTTCACATGCTAAAAGAAGCAATTTCACATTCTACAGTTTAGTCTGGATTAACATACTGGCTCAACCAAGAATACAAGGAAGTGAAGTATTAAAACCCGCTTTAAGACCAAAAGGCCAATTATTAAAATTGACAAACCACCAAAAATTTTATAAAGCAGATATATTTATGATTGTCCAGATATGGTGATACTTGTATGCTAGCTATTCTTACACCCTTTTTTCTCACTGCTCTACTCAGACAACTCCATGACAAAAAAAAAGTAAGGAGAAAAATGGACCAAAAAGTAAAAGTTACAGAATAAAAATAATCGATAGCATTCTTCAGGCATTTAGACTAACAAATGATTCTCCTATGAACTGATGCAGTAATCAATGATTCAGGAAACATATATAGCTATCCAGAATCATGAAATATACATCATCAGACACTATGTCGAGAACCATTAATGAGCTGGACTTCCGGAAAATTAGGAAATGTAAAATGCAGGTTTAGAGGCACCTCGATGACTCCCTGAATTTCCATAGTAAAACACAGCATATAAATTATTGACTATAGATGTGAAAAGCGTACAAAACAGAGAATAGTTATTCAATTTTTAAGACTTATAAAACACGTCATGGTCTCATAGACATCATAACTAGGTGCAAGATCTAAATTACCTTTTGGATTACTCGGCAACCATACATTTGGAGGCTAAGGTTTAGGACATGCCCAGTTAGCAGCTCAGCTAATTGTCTAATCTGTGATGCACTTCCATGTTCAAAAAACTGAAAAAAGAATAAGAACCAGAAAATATGGTGAACTCTTATGTTCATGCCAATTAATTTACATAGATACTTCATAACACATGAATATCCCAAAATATGTATAAAATGTCAGGCATCAGAATTTGAAATTCCATACCTTCTGGATTACGTAGTTACCAAATACATCTGTCATCAGGGAAAGTCCATGGGGCATAATTTCATGGAAGACCATGTTCTTCTCTTGTACACTGGCAATTTCAAGTTTTTGTTGGATAAACCGACTTCCATACTGATCCACACTGCAAAATAAAGGTTTTCAACAACTTGTAGGGTTTTAGAGGTGGGCCAAACAAATTTAGAAGTCCTCTCCTGAAATATATACCTGAACTCAACAACATGACCGGCAATCTCTGCAAGATCGAAACACTTAGTTTTATTGCTCTTGAACTCATACAACAAAGAAGACGCAAAACTTTCCTCCAAATTACCACCCATAAAACTGCCAGGTATATTCCTCAACCCAGCAGGAAAATGCATGATCTGTTCCCCATGCCTGACAGGACTACTAGATCTGAAAGAGAGATTAGAGATAACTGGGTCCTCCATTGGGCTTCCAGGATATGACATACCATGAGCAAATTCAGGGTTTCCATAGAAACCATGATTCAGATTACCGGTTTTGCCAAAAGCAAGGCCATATTGCGACTTCTGAATTAAAGCTTCAAGGTAAGGTTTCTGCAACCCAAGCAACTCCATATGTGATCTCAAGTACTGAAGATATGACGGGTCCATCAGTGCCATATGTAAAGCATGTTCTGCACTATGATTTCCAAGTCTACCCAGATTCTGCAGTTCCAATGCAGCAGCATATAAATTAGGTCCTAAAACCAAGCCTCCTTCCATTGCTCTAGAGTTGATTACAGAGCCAATCACAGTGCCAGTAGAAATGTTCTCAACCAAATAAGGAAAATTACCATCACCAAGCTGATTTCCATACATAGATGGTGATGAGGGATTTGTAGCAAAACCACCAAAGCTATTGTTTGATAGAGATGAATTCAGTCTATTATTAAGATACTGAGATAATGGACTTCCTCCACTATTCAGAGTAGGCATAGATGTCCCCTTCGATAATAAATTTTCTGAGGACATAGCTAGATCATAATATTGCATCATTTCAGACTTGTTCAAGTATGAATTGTTCTTGATTGCAGATAGATCAATTCGTGAATGGAACGGAGACTGATGAGCATCAATCTCATGATGAATCTGAGAGGTTGGATGCTTCCCTTCATCCACCATGCTACTCGCTGACAGACTCATTCCAGACAAAGCAGTAACTAAATTGGCAGAGTGGCTAATATTAGGCGAAACACCATCAAATGACTTGGGAATATTCACATTTGTCCTATCCAGTGAGCTCATCATTCCACCTCCAACAGGAGGGATGCGAGGACTAGGAACTCTAGCAATAAGTTGAGGGTCAGAAGTAGCAGTTCTTGACAAAGAAGCAGCTAAAGAAGAGGCATACGTATGAGGAGCTAATGGATTAATGCTTTGCAGTGATGACGCTTCTTTAGCCTTTATGCCAGTACAAAATGCATCCAATGATTCTATCTCATGATGATTGGCAGCATGTGAATCAGAAGATTCGTCATTTTCAAATGCATGGCTGGCAGGGCAAGATGGAGGTCTACAAACCAATGGTGTATTACTCGTATCATCCTGCATCATTATCAGAGTCTTCAATCAAGAACCAAAAGCAGTGGAGATGAAACAAAAGTTTCATGAATTTGAGTACAAACGAACAACTCACAAAACCTATCACAATTTTAAAATCACAAATACGGGATACGAAAACAACAAAATCAAATATACAAAGATATGCAATAATATTTTTATATCATAACTTCACATTTAATATGATAAAGTGCAAATATGCTTGGTTGTTTGATTGCTATGAAGGGATAATTACTTTGATGTGTTTACTAACAAATACACAGACTTGTTACTATTTTTAACTGTTCAATATCAGTTTATGCAATCTTAATTGACCCTATCTAATTAAACCCAAAAGCATAGTATTGGCCCTTTAATCCAAATGATTAGCATACAATGCACTGAAGAGTCTGCAAGTAAAAATATTATCACTTTACTGAAAAAAAGGTTTCTTAGACTTCGCTTCCTCTCCTAAACTGCCAAGCAAACACGAGGGGTAAAATATCTCTTGCTTGCAAAACTATTGCTATCGGGATAGAAATTCTTTTAGTTCAAGTCATTGCCTGCTTTGAGAGACCCCACTTTCACTTGACCAATAAGTGACACCACACTAAGAGCATTTTTGAAAGCAATTTCTCAGCACTTTTGATGTAAATGCGGCATGACATATTTATTAGCATGCTAACAGTGATAAAGATACTGACAAATTCAATAACAATAGATAATTACTTATCAATGTGAAAACTGCAAAATTCATAGCAAATATATTATAACATGAAGAAACAACAGAAAATATAAACAATAGAGGTTATGATAAAAATTTACTTTTTTTCTGCTCAATGATCAGAACCTGAAAAATATATATCCGCATAACATAAATGGCTGCATTTTTTAAACTATCACCGCATATTCTACAACTATTGAAATGTAGTTGCACGAATAATGTCCAGTCTAAAAGGCATAAATCCAGAAAATGTATCATTGTCATATATCCTCAAATCATCATAATAAATCCAGTAACATGCGTCCAATAGCAAGCACAAGATATTATTAACCTTCAATAACAATAAATT
Organism: Fraxinus platypoda; assembly: GCA_903798405.1. Lineage (NCBI taxonomy): Eukaryota > Viridiplantae > Streptophyta > Magnoliopsida > Lamiales > Oleaceae > Fraxinus > Fraxinus platypoda. Next base: position 9,562 of record CAIGRT010007750.1, read on the forward strand.
TCAAACTATCGGATAACAGACATTAAAGGATAGCACAACCAATGCTGTAAAAGAAACGAGATTTTTAATTTTTTTTCACCTGAATCATTCCTCCAATTCTCTTCTGCTTACTCACTAATCCCATTCCCGGGAAACCAAACAATCCATCACCACTGCATTCCTTTTGCTGTGCCACCTCCAATTTATTTTCACCTTTTCCTACTCCAAGATCTGGCTGCATGGAGAAGAGTGAATCCCCTCCACCAAAGCCATCCCTACTCACTCTCCTCCTATCCCCAACCTCGGAGCCCCCTCCGCCCCCAACCGCGCCCTGCAGCCTCTGAGCAAATTGCCAGTCTTCTTTGGAAAACAATGGGTGTGGGTGGCGCGGGTTCCATTTTGCATTCTGGTAGTAGTACGAAATGTAGGATGGATCAGACCTCAGCTCCTCCTCAAAAACACCACCGATGCCGAATAGGCCAGTGCTTAAGGATCCCTCCACAGTGGGCGGAGCAGAACCACTGCGTAGAAGGTTGAGCTCTTGATCACTCGCGTCTAGCTGAGCTGCTTTCTCCCTCAGCAAAATCGTCAACTCTTCGCTGTAATTGTTGCTGCTCCCCCTACCGATCGATCGAATTCCCATTTCCGATATCATATTCGAGTAACCATCTGTAACCATTTTACACACACTATATATGTATATATCCAACCGTATCAAAAAGAAGCAAGAAAAATTTAAATTAATTCGGAAAAACCCTCAGAAAAATTACAACCTGTAACTTAAATTAGCAAGAAATACACTAAAATGTCCCGAAAAATCATAAAAATCCAGTCTTTTATGCATACCCCAAATTAATCTTATTAACGAGATATAAAAACTTCCATGACAAAATTTAAACAGCAAGAATAAATTTGGTTCTTTCCATACAAAATGTGATTGTTCCTTTATTTATTTTTTCAAATGGGCGTCGAATTTTTCAGAGTGAAAGGGATCGGAGTGAAAGTGAGTGATCTTTGACGAGACAAGGCATTTTTGATAGAAAGAGATTGCGGGTTTTAGAGTGGGTGAGGAGCGAGGTGGCGGTGGGGTGATAAGCGTGACTGAATAAAAAAAAAGGGCCGTTAGATGAAAAGGTGGACGGTTGAGATTTAAAGGTTAAATAAACTTGGTGTAATTCTTACAGTGGGCTGGTTTTTGAGGTGGTTACGAGTTAGGTTTTGTAGGTTAAGGTTCATAAATGTTGAATTGCCTCAATTTGGATATATATATATATATATTTTTTTTTATTATTATTATTATTATTATTATTATTTTTTAAGGGAGATTTTTAGTAAATCACATAAGAGACATTATGGGAATTATGTCACACTATCCGTGTTGGGTTAGGATAATGAGCGTGTTTGAAAAATTGAATCATACGTGTTTGACAATTAATTGAGAGTCTTTCTTTTTAATCATATTCAATCTTCCATAAATTTTATTTATACGATTCTATTTAAGCACCATTTTTTTGTGGATATATATTTTGTAATAATAGTTTTTTTGAAAAATGTATGGATAAAAAGTAAGGAAAATATAGAATTATTTATAAAATTATTTTATTGGGAGATTATTTAAGTGAAAATGGATTTAAAAAAAAAAGGTTTAGCAACACTTGTGGGAACTTTTAACATAGAAGGTGAGCGAACGATCCACCCCATCCCATCCCCTTCCCTAATGTAATACATTTTTTACTTTTTTTTTTTTTTGCGATAATTCCAGACCGTAAAATTCATGATGCTGTATAAGCAAGCATCATGAAAAAATTTACTTATATTTGAGTGAATATCATGACTTGTACCATAAATTATATATGGATAATCGTCGTAGTTTTAATTTTTCTATAATCGAAACTCATCAATTAGTTATCATAGACCTAAATTAACAAAGCTTCAAGATGTAGAACCAAGCTTTGTAACTTCCATATTTTAAACAAAGAATGAATCATTTTGAGATTATAAGAATCTACATATAACTATTTACTCTAGAGTTCACAATTACCACGAGCAATCTATTAAGAACAAAATCGGGTGTATGAGAACAAAAATTTCAAATTCATTTTTTGCCAAAACATGGATGTTCACTCATATTCAATCTTCAATACCTATAATTAGGAAAATGTTAGAAAGAACTCCATCGCTTAGAGCACGTTTGGTAGGGATTAAAAATTCAATTAAAATTAAAAATATAACCTTTATTGGATCTCACTCGTCTAATAAAAGTCTACAATAACGGCTAATTTTTCAATTTTAATTCGATTTTAATCTCTACCGTACACGCCCAATATAATAACAAGTCAATGTCAAATAATTGTTTAAAACGAGGTGTCGTATCATCGATACTTATTTTTTATATTTGAAAAATCATTTATTATCAATAGATTTGTCAAATAATTGTTTAAAGTCGAGTGGTGCTTATAACAAAATAACACGTGTCAGACATACTTATTTCCAAAGGTAACGTGTAAAACAAAGACTGAGCCACGTTTCATTATCTCAAATCTCAAAAATTGGCATGCACAGACCAGTATTTGACCTCGAATTGATTGGTCTCGTCTTCCAATGGATCTAATATTCTAATTATATTTAAATTAATTATATTAAATTTTGAATCAATTACTCCACTTGTACAGAACTATTTCATCTGTAAAAATGACAAAATACTTACATGGGGTGGGCCCTATGTGAATAAAATATTATTATAAAAAATGGGACCCACCCCCATGTGTGCGATCTGGTATTTTTACAGAAAAAAAATTTCTATAACAGTAGCACAGCTCTTTTTGAAACTTCGTCATCTTCAAATTTTTTTATCATATTCTTATTCTCAAATTAACATAAATAATAATGCAAAAGTGCGACTAAATATTTTACCCTCATTTTAATACACGTTAAAAATGTTTTTCGTCGAAAATACCAATTAAGGACAATATTTATTTATCAATGAAATATTAAAAATAAGAATGTAATGAAAAAAAAAAAAGTTAACGACACGAATATGATAATGAATAAAGATTAATAACCTTTCATGTAACTAAAATGTAAGTATATAATTGAATTTGGAGTCAATGTAATCACCCGTATGAGAATTCTATACATAGTCACGATCATACTTTCAATCAAATTTATGCTGAAAGCTTTTAGCGTGTCAAAGTGTATTGCTGTAGTTGTTGGGATTATTGCCTCAAAAATCTTAATTGAGACTTCAATTGTAGATAGAGCTTGTTTGACCCCCATTTTAATCCAATTAAAATTGAAAATATAGTCGTTATTGGGCCCCACTCCTCTAATAAAAGTCAACAATAACGGTTAGTTTTTCAATTTTAATCCTATTTTAATCTCTATCAAACACACTCTAAAGAAAAAGTCCGTAATTGTAATCGGTCACAACTTCCCATGCGGTTGACGACTTCAAATTATATTTGAATAGGATTGTTGATTGAATTGAAGGAAACCATTGGCACAACTCTACTTAGCTTGGTCAATCGTGTAATTAGAATTTAGACCAAGTCACGGCTCTTCTTAGTTGACGATGTTATTAGAGTTTCGATAGGAAAATTTGCAAGTTTAGTATTTTAACTTTTTTTGTCATTTTTGTGGGTTGTTCAAAGAGTAAAAGTCCGTTGGTGTACTAAAGTTTACGTATTTTTCCTACAATATTTAGAGGGTTTGGGTGAGTGAAAATTCTATAAGATTGTACAACTTTTTTCATATAATAAAAGTTTTGATGGTCCGTAAATTTTTCATCATAATTTTTTATATTTTTTCTTGTTTGCTATTGTTGTTTGAACACAATAAAAATCTTGAGGGTGAATAAAGAGAATTTATCTTAATTCTCAACAAGTGATACCAAAACATCATGTGGAGACCGAGATGAGATTGCTCCTAATAAGAAGAAACAGAGGGTAGACTGCAATTAATGATTAAAACGAGTCTTTAAATAAAAAGAGAATTTGCTCGAACCTAAAAATAAGTCTTTAGTTGATTATATATGAATTTTCACCCGATGTAAAATATAATACTATAAGAGTTATGTTTAGTAGCATATCATAACTAGAAAATTAAATAAATGAATGTCAAAACTGTTCTCTTACTTGGTGAATTGAATGAGACAATTTATATGTCACAATATGAAGGTTTCATTGTTAAATCTAAACCTGATCATGTATGCTTGTTAAAGCAAACTTTATACGATTTGCAACAATCACAAAGACAGCGGTACAAAAGGTTTGATACAAAAATTATCAGCTGCTAGTTTTGAGAGAAGTGCATTTGATTATTGTCAATAGTTGAAGAAAAATTGAGAAAATTATGCACTTGTTTTATATGTTGACGATTATTGTTGATCAGCTCTAACATGCATGAAATAAACGGAAGAGAGGAATGTTAAGTTCTGAATTTGATATCAAAGACCTTAATCGTGTTAGAAGAATTTTAGGAATGGATATTGAGAGGAATAAATCTAAAAATGTATTGATTCGAAGGCAGAGAACATAAATTTAAAAGGCGCTGTCTAATTCTCTATGCATGATTTAAAATCCGTTAAATACCTTTAGCAAGTCTTTCAAATTAATAGCTTGTTTGGGAGGGATTTTAATCCAAGTAAAATTGAAAATATAGTCGTTATTGGGTCCCACTCATCTAATAAAAGTCAACAATAGCGTCTAATTTTTCAATTTTAATCTGATTTTAATCTCTATCAAACAAGCTCTAAGGGTGTGTTTGAGCCACATTACTTTGGAAGAATGTATTCTGGAATAGTAGATTGATGGAGAATGTGTGGTTGAAAATGAATGAAAAGTTATTGATGTGATGGAAAATATTATTTTATTGAAGAATGTTTGGTTAAAAATGAGTAGAAGAATGAGAATGAAAATTTTAATGNGGTTGAAAATGAATGAAAAGTTATTGATGTGATGGAAAATATTATTTTATTGAAGAATGTTTGGTTAAAAATGAGTAGAAGAATGAGAATGAAAATTTTAATGTGTACCAAACAGTGGCTAAGTAAATATTAGTATTCTATTGATGAGTCCAATATTAAATATATGCAAAAGGGATCATATTTCAATGCAAGTGGGCTCAGCCATGGACATAATGGTGTGTACTATGCATGATGCAATTAGTACATTGAGTAGGTCCATGGCCAATTCAGAGCCTGAACATTTGGATGATTTAAAGTGGTTGCTTAGATATCTTAAACAAATACCCCAATTAATTGGTATTCGATACCTATAATGAAGGGGTTAAATTTAAGAATAATTCTGTGTGTACAGAACTATTCATCACAGAAAATGGTCAAAACACTCACATGGGGGTGGGCCCCGTGTGAGTAAAATATTGAGAGAAAAATCACCCCCCTGCTGTATGTGTGTTCTGTAGGCTGCTATTCTGTACACACAACCCGGTTCTTAAATTTAATAGGTTTGTAGATGCATACTTTGATGGGGATATAGACAACATGAGTTAACTACTACATATTGTTAGGTTATTGCCTCAAAAGTCAAAGTTGAAGGACTTCTACTGCAAATAATAAAAGGTGATTATTGATCCTATAAATAGTGGATGTATTCCATATTTTTAGGGTTGTGACCTCTGAGAGAGAGGCTGCCGTGAGAGAAACAGAGGCTGAATTTCACAAAAATTGTTGCTCTTTTTCTTATCCTTTTTCTTGGACTGTTGCTGCACGAAAACAGGAATAAAACCATGCCTGCTGGGAGTAAAATTCAGAAATTGAAGTTTTGATAAGTCAACAATTGTGGCTGCCTTGGGTTGGTGATTCTGGAGAGTTGTTGAGTGTATATATATATATAATCAATTGGCATTGCTTCTAGGGAACAAAAGGTAGTTGGTGGTTGGCAAATGAGGAAATGAATATATATATCTAGCATACACGTAGAAAAAGGAAAAGGAGATTTGGCTACTGAATTTTTTCTCTGTAATACTTTGGGGATTGGATTGGTGAGTAAAATTCTATATGATTGAAACAATTTTTAGTATAGTGAAAAGGTTTGACGGTCTATTTAATTTATGCGTTATATTCTTTATTTTTCTTTGTTCGCTAATATTCTTGTAAACAACAAAAGATCATGCGGGTAAATTGAAATAAAGGGAATTTGCCTAAAATTTCCTAACAAGTGGTATGAGAGCGTCAGGTGGTTCGAAGTATTGGAGCAACAGAAAAATATGTCG
>CAIGRT010007782.1:0-10237 GCA_903798405.1 Fraxinus platypoda
TATAGTGCAACCGAGCGTTATCCTTTTGTGGATGCTCAACAGGGGATTAGGTTTATACCGAACCTCTGGGGCTTCGGCCGAAAAATCTCTTGTGTTCATTTACTTTTCTTGCAGTTTTAGTTTTCTGTTGTTTAAGTTTCTTGTATCTTGACTCTAATACGTGTGGGTCTTGACCTTTCAGTTATTTGATTATTTTTTTTAAGCATCATGTAATTCAATTGTATTCTTAAGTTGTATCTGTCCTTTTCAAATTCTTCTGCATTCATTTTTGTAATTCTGAAGGTAAGGTTGGATATCCCCATCATTTGTCTAAATTCTTTCAATCAATAGAGGAAGGAGAGATCAATGCCAAAACCCGTCTAGAATAGATAACCTTGGTGAAATGATATAAAGGTCCCGTTTAGAATTTGTTTTAAAGTTCATCTTTTGATTGTCAAATAATCTACAGTTATTTTAGGCGTCCGGACCATCGGCAGCAGATTTTATTAAAAAACGATGAAGAAGCTGAGCTGGAAAACCACATCAGCAACCAATACAGTCAGTAAGGAACACATCAGCAGCAGCCTAAATTAATTCTAGAAGAAGGCGTGGAAGGATCTAGTAGCTAAATCAGTTTTTCCACCTCATCATTCTCTGTTTTTCTGTTTTGGTTTGCTGCTCCACTCTCCAGGGAATATTTTTTAGTTATATGATTGATAATTGTGTATATATAAGTCCATTATTGTACCTTAAGATTAAGTGAAAATATACAATATAAATTCTCTCAAATTATCCCTCAAATATATCCTCCAAATCAATTATATTTGAAGTTACTTTCACTTTGCTGTTTCTGAAATGGTATCAGAGCATGAAATGGAGGAATCAAATGCTGGCAATGCAAGCCCAGGACAAGCACAAAATGAAAATCCAAATGCAACTGGTAGCTCAAACATCGTTTACCATGATCCTACTCAACCAAGCAGCCCATACTTCATTGGAAGCAATGATGGTACTGATGCTGTTTTAGTAACTCAAACACTAGATGCTAGCAACTATTACTCGTGGGCTCGATCCATAAAAAGGGTACTACGTATAAAAAACAAATTGGGATTTATAGATGGAAGCATATGTGAACCAGAAGATCCAAATGATCCAATCATGGAGCATTGGTTGCGGTGAAATGATATTGTCATCACCTGGATGCAGAACATAATGGCTGTTGATGTAAAACACAGCACCACCTATGCTGAAACGGCTCACCAGCTTTGGATTGAGCTGGAGCAGTGTTTTAACTAGAAAAATGCACCTAGGATCTTCGAGGTTAAGCAGGCCATAACCATGCTGCTGCAAAATCAAGACCCTGTGAATGCCTATTTCTCCAAACTTAAGGCACTCCCAGATGAACTATGAAGTGATACCTAGCTGCAGCTGTGGAAGGTTGAAAATTGTGGTCCAAAATCAGCAAAGGGACTGGGTGATGAAATTCCTGATGGGGCTCAATGATTATAACAAAGGAATCAAGGCACAAATCCTACTGATCAAGCCTTTTCCAAACCTAAATGAGGTATATTTGATCATACAGTAGGAAGAAAATAGGAGAGAAATTTCTACTGAAAAAGGTGGACCTAAACCTATGGCTCTTGTCTCCAAGAGAAACTATAGAGAATGTGGGAAACAGAATTTCCCAGCACAAAGAAGAGAAAGTTATTATTGCACCTTCTGTAAAATTCCAGGACATTCCTTTGAAAGATGTTTCAAGGCTAATCCAGCAAGTCAGTCTGCTCTTATTGTCGAGTTCCTAGCCATACTGCTGATAAATGTTTTAAACTGCACGGATACCCACCAGGCCAGAAGTTTGAAGGAAAGGTGAAGCCTCTTGCAAATCAGTCCATTGCATCCCTACCAACTGCACATGAAGTGGTGAATCCCAAGTCTCAGGTGTCATTAAGTCAGGAACAATATTCCCAGCTCATGGCACTTCTCAAGCCAACCACAGAACCTCAATACCCCTCATACTCAGTAAACAATGTTCAGTGTACTGGAACTCCCTCCTCCTCTGATGAAAGCATACATCAACTTTCTGGTACATCCTTATGTATGTCTATTTTAGAATCAAAGTTTTCTAACATTTCAGAAGTTCCCTGGATCCTAGACACAGGAGCTACTGACCATATGATTTGTTCAATCTCATTGTTTTCCTCTATTCAGGCACAAGTCTCCTATTCAGTAGCCTTACCAAATGGTAACAAGGTTCCTATCACACATATAGGGATGGTAAATGTCACAGAAACTCTAACACTTCATGATGTTCTTTGTGTGCCCAACTTTTCATACAATCTGATTTCTGCTAAGAAATTGACTCAAACCCTTACCTGTTGTTTGATTTTCTTCTCTCAATTTTGTTATATCCAGGACCTTTCAGTTTGGAAGACGATTGGCATGGGTGAAGTCAAGGAGGGACTCTATCATATGAAGCTTGATAAAATCTCTCATTCAGCTCTAATGGATCATCCCATCAGTTTAAACAATCAGCCTTTCACTTATGTTTCAGCTTCAGTTACTAATGACACTTAAACTTTTGATGTTTGGCATTATAGATTAGGGCATTCATCTTATTCTATTTCCAATGTTAATGGTGGTGTTCAATTTTCAAAAACTTCCAATGATAGATACTGTTTTATATGTCCTCTAGCTAAGCTACACAAACTTCAGTTTCCTACAAGCACACACAAAGCTAAAAGATGCTTCGAATTAATACATTGTGATATCGGGGGTCCTGCAATGAAACTTGAAGTGATGGATCCAAGTATTTCTTGACCATCGTTGATGACTTCAGTAGGAGTACTTGGGCATACATGTTAAAGCTAAAATCTGAAGCCACTATTGCACTTCAAAATTTTTGCACTTTGGTAGAAACACAATTTGAAACCAATGTTAAAGTCATTCGAAGTGACAATGGGGGTGAATTCAATATGAGGGACTTCTATCTTAAAAAGGGGATCATACATCATAGAACCTCTGTTGAAACACCACAACAGAATGCTGTGGTTGAGAGGAAGCATCATCATATTCTTAATACAGCTAGGGCCTTAAGATTTCAAAGTGGAAGCCCTCTCAAATACTGGAATTACTGTGTCCTAACTTCTGTTTACCTCATTAATAGGACACCATCTCGCATTTTAAAAGACCAAAGCCTTTATCAAATTATTTTTGACAAAAAGCCAGACTAGCTCAAAGTCTTTGGCTGTCTAGCATTTGCTACCACCATCGTTAATGGGAGACACAAGTTTGACCCTAGAGCAAGGAGATGTGATTTTATAGGCTATCCTTTTGGTGTCAAAGGATATACCCTGCTGGATATTGAAACTAAGAAGATAATTGTGTCTAGGAATGTGGCTTTCTATGAGTCCATTTTCTCTTTTAAAACTGAAAATCCCACCAGCAAAAATCAAGTACAATTCAATCAAAATAATGACATCCTCCCAGATGTCATTCTTCCTCAAAATCCTGTTTTTGATAATGAAATTAGCTTGGTAACACCAACACAAAATATCAGCTATGATCCACCAGAATCTGAATCCCAGAACACAAAATTTTCAAAATGGTGCTACACAAACTCTTGACCACAATGAACCTCAACCAGAGCCTACAGATGAACCTTATAATGCTCCTAATCCATCATCAGACATCATTCCTGCCACTCACTTGGCTCGTAGGTCTACTAGAATTCGAAAGGCACTAACTAACCTATAAGACTTCATATGTCAGCAAACTGCTTACCTTCACCCATCTCAAGAGTCAAATGAACTGAAGAGACTGAACTCCACAAGTAAGCAATATCCCCTTAACGCTGCTATTTCATATGAAAAACTGTCAACCCCATATAAAACTTTTATCACCTCTCTCACATCGCAGTCTGAACCTAGAGACTATCAGGAGGCCAAATACTCACCAGAATGGTGTGCTTCCATGAGAAGTGAGATTAAAGCACCTGAGATTAATGACACCTGGGATCTTGTGTTTTTACCCCCTGACATAAGGGCAATAGGGTGCAAATGGGTGTATAAAATCAAGCTTAATGCTGATGGAAGCATAGAGAGGTTTAAAGCAAGGTTAGTTGCTAAAGGGTATACACAACAGGAGGGATTTGATTATCACGAAACCTTTTCAACTGTGGCTAAACTTGTCACCATCAGGACCTTATTGGCTCTGGCTGCAATAAAGGGCTGGAATCTCTTCCAATTTGATGTCAATAACGCCTTCTTGCATGAGGATTTGGAAGAAGAGGTATATATGGAACTTCCCCCAAGTTACTCAAGAAATGACAAGAGGAAAGTTTGTAAGCTCAAGAAGAGCCTGTACGGGTTAAAACAGGCATCGCGCCAATGGTATTCTAAGCTTTCTAAGTTCATCATTAAGCTAGGATATGTCCAGTCCAAGGTAGACTATAGTCTGTTTACAAAGGGGTCTGAAAACTCTTTTATTGCCATTTTGATATACGTTGATGATATAATTGTTGCAGGGAATTGTGTTGACACAATTAACTATCTTAAAGGCTGTCTTCATGACCAATTTAGAATCAAAGATCTTGGAAAATTGAAGTACTTCCTTGGCATAGAGGTGGTTAGGTCTGCACAGGGTATTCACATATGCCAACGTAAGTATGGTCTTGATATACTAAGTGATTCAGGGACAATTGGCTCAGCACCAGTTAGAATCCCTTTGGATTAAAATGGGAAATTGACTAAAGATGAAGGGGAACTTCTCCCTGATCTAGCGCTTTATAGGAGACTGATTGGCCGATTGCTATACTTAACCATCACCAGGCTAGAAATTTCATACTCAGTCCAATTATTAAGTCAATTTATGTGTACCCCTCGACTACCACATTTGCATGCTACACACAAAGTTCTAAGGTATATTAAGAGGGCTCCTGGACAAGGGTTATTCTATTCAGCAAATTCAAAGGAACAACTCCATGGATATTGTGATTCAAACTGGGGAGCATGTCCTGAAACTAGAAGATCGGTAAGTAGATATTGTGTTTTCATTGGAGAGTCATTGGTATCTTGGAAATCCAAGAAACAACAAGTTGTTTCCAGGTCTTCTTCAGAAGCAGAATATAGAGCCATGGCCAATCTATGTTGTGAATTAACATGGTTCCGATACCTACTTAAAGATTTGAGAGTATCTCATCCTCAAGTTGCCTTCATGTACTGTGATAATAAATCTGCAGTGCATATTGCTACAAATCCGGTCTTCCACGAAAGAACCAAGCACATAGAGCTTGATTGTTACCTAATACGAGATAAAATACAAGAGGGAAGCATTATCACAAAACATGTGTCCAGCAGATCGTAGACGGCAGACATTCTCACCAAAGCCTTGAGTTCTCAAAGTTTTTATTCATGCATGAACACGATGGGAGTTATGGACATATACTCTCCATCTTGCAGGAGGCTATTGAAAAACGATGAAGAAGCTGAGCTGGAAGACCACATTAGCAACCAATACAGTCAGCAAGTAACACATCAACAACAGCCTAAATTAATTCTAGAAGAAGGCGTGGAAGGATCTAGTAGCTAAATCAGTTTTTCCACCTCATCATTCTCTATTTTTCTGTTTTGGTTTGCTGCTCCACTCACCAGGGAATATTCTTTAGTTATAGGATTGATAATTGTGTATATATACGTCCATTATTGTACCTTAAGATTAAGTGAAAATATACAATACAAATTCTCTCAAATTATCCCTCAAATATATCCTCCAAATCAATTATATTTGAAGTTACTTTCACTTTGTTGTTTCTGAAAGATTTTGAGAAACAACAAAATTTTAGTTTCTCGAATTGTACTTTTTAACTTTTTCAATTAAATATCATTAAAACAGTTCGGGAGTGACTTGGAAGATACAGACACTTCAGGCCAATCCTATTGGTTCCCCATTTACCTATGGTCGAGTAGCTGATTCTAAAGCAGGGAATTCATCGAAAACAACCTACCTTTTCACTTGCTTTCAGCTCTCAATATATCTTCTTTCCTCGGCTACTTCAGTTTATGCACCAACGCATAAGTAAGAAGAGAGATAAGGGTTGTTAGGGGACATGCTCACCATACATACTTTTCTACCATATGACATTCGTTTTTGGTAATTTTATTAATTTTGAAATTGAATAGATTTTAATTTTATATTTTAACATAATTATTGTTGACATTCCCATACTCATAATACAATTGCACAAAATCAACATGGATTTTAGTAACTTTTTCTTGTAAATCTTTATTCTTGGAATAGAAGAATTGCATAAGATTAGCATAGATTTTAGTCCATTTTACTTGTATAGCAACGTCATTGTATCTATTTGTTGGCATTACAAATGAATGAAATATATAGTAGAATTATACAGATCTTTCTCTTTACATGGTATTAGCCTAAACCCGTCCTTCTCTCCTTATATTCTCATGGCTGTCGAAACCTCTCCCCTGTTCCAGAGCTCTCCAACCCCACTCCCGACCTTGCACCACTTTCTTTCACCTCGAATCTTATCTCTCCTCCCCCTGTCGTTCCACTCGTCCATCTTCATGTTGTACAGTCCTCAGGTACTACTCATCCCCTATCTTCTTTCTTTCATGCTCTTTTTTTCATCCACTTGTCTTTTCTTTCTAGTTTCTCTTAATATTACTACTGGCCCTACTTGCTACACCGATGCCAATAGACACTTCCACTAGCATGAGGCTATGACATCTGAGCACTTGAAGACAATTGTACTTGGACACTTAAGCCACTTCCTTTCGGCAAGAAACCCTGTTGGATGTAAATAGGTGTTCAAGACCAAATTTAAGGCGGATGGTTCAATTGAGCGCTACAAGGCTCGATTAGTGGCCAAAGGCTACACCCAGATTGAAGGACTTGATTACCACGATACATTTGCCCATGTTACCAAGATGACCATTGTCTGCTGCCTCCTTGCCGTTGCTGCCTCCCAATAATGGATAATTCATTAGGTGGACGTTCACAATGCTTTTCTTCATGGTGACCTTGACAAGGAAGTTTACATGACTCCTCCACCTAGATATTGTGCAAAGGGGGAGACTTGTGTTTGTCGTCTCCGAAAATCTCTCTACGAACTTAAACAAGCCTTCTGGAATTGGTTTTTCAAACTAACAACTGTGTTACTTGATGCAGGTTTCACACAATCTCCGATGGACCATTCTCTTTTGACACTAATTACTCCCACTGGCATTATTGTGGTTCTAGTTTATGTTGATGACATTTTGATCACAGGCACTGACCCGTAACAAATTGATCATTACAAGACTGTCCTTTCTAGCCACTTCAAAACTAAGGATCTAGGCCCTCTCAAATATTTCCTTCGTCTTGAAGTGGCATGTTTCTCTACTGGTATTCTCCACAACCAACAGAAGTATACTCTTGATATTTTGTCTGATAGTGGCCAACTAGGTGCCCGTCTAGCTTCATTTCTCATGGAACAGAATCTAAAGCTCCCCACTAGTGATGGCGACCTCTTGCGAGACCTGGGTCCCTATCACTAGCTTGTTGATAGCCCAATTTACCTCATTATCACCCAAGCTCATATTGTCTTCGCAGTCAACATACTTAGTCAGTTTATGCATGCGTCTTGAACTCCTCATTTGATTGTTGCTCATCGAGTTTTTCGCTACCTCAAGGATATTTCAGGTGATGGTATTCTCTTTGCAGCCTAGTCTTCAGCTCATTGCCTATACAGATTCAGACTGGGCCGTTTGCCCAACCACTCGTCGTTCCACTACTGGCTACTTTATCCAACTCGGCACCAATCCCATTTCTTGGCGCACCAAGAAACAGACCCCAATAGTTCGCTCCTCCGTTGAGGCCGAATACCGAGCCATGGCCGTGACCACACGTGAGCTTATGTGGCTTAAAACCTTACTTGTTGATCTCGGCATATCCCGTTCGTCCGCTATTCATCTTTTTTTTGACAATCAATCAGCCCCTACATATTGCTCGCAACACAGTATTTTACGAGCGGACCAAACACATAGAGAATGATTGTCACATTATTCTTGACAAGCTTCGCTCTGGTTTCCTCACTCTATCTCATGTCTCTGCAACTGATCAGATTGCAGATATTTTTTCGAAGACATTAGGTTATGACTTATTTCATCGCTTCTACCGCAAGTAGGGCATCATAGATCTTCATGCTCCAATTTGAGGGGGAGTATCGACATTCCCATACTCAGAATACAATTGCACAAAATCAGCATGGATTTTAGTCAAGTTTTCTTATAAATCTTTATTCTTGGAATAGAAGAATTGCACAAGATGAGCATAGATTTTAGTCCATTTTACTTGTATAGCAACCTCATTGTATCTATTTATTGACATTACAAATGAATGAAACATATACCAGAATTATGCAGATCTTTCTCTTAACAATTATAGTGAATAATTTGTTATATTTCAAAATATTACATATTGTTATAAAATAAAAATAAATTTCCCAATGCTAATAATAATAATAATAATAATAATAATAATAATAATAATCAACTACTCGTCGTTCCACTACGGCTACTTCATCCAACTCGGCACCAATCCCATTTCTTGGCACACCAAGAAACAGACCCCAGTAGTTCGCTCATCCGTTGAGGCCGAATACCGAGCCATGGTCGTGACCACACATGAGCTTATGTGGCTTAAAACCTTACTTGTTGATCTCGGCATATCCCATTCGTCCGCTATTCATCTTTTTTTTTTGACAATCAATCAGCCCCTACATATTGCTCGCAACCCGGTATTTTACGAGCGAACCAAACACATAGAGAATGATTGTCATATTATTCTTGACAAGCTTCGCTCTGGTTTCCTCACTCTATCTCATGTCTCTGCAATCGATCAGATTGCAGATATTTTTACCAAGACATTAGATTATGACTTATTTCATCACTTCTACCGCAAGTTGGGCATTATAGATCTTCATGCTCCAATTTGAGGGGGAGTATCGACATTCCCATACTCAGAATACAATTGTACAAAATCAGCATGGATTTTAGTCAAGTTTTCTTGTAAATCGTTATTCTTGGAATAGAAGAATTGCACAAGATGAGCATAGATTTTAGTCCATTTTACTTGTATAGCAACCTCATTGTATCTATTTATTGACATTACAAATGAATGAAACATATAGCAGAATTGTGCAGATCGTTCTCTTAACAATTATAGTGAATAATTTGTTATATTTAAAAATATTACATATTGTTATAAAATAAAAATAAATTTCCCAATGCTGATAATAATAATAATAATACTACGAAATAATATTTCTATAATCAATGCCCGTTTTAGTTATGTAATGTTGATTTTGAAATAAAATCTTACAGAACAATTTTGATTCTTCCCGCAGGTGATTTATTCTGCAGCATTGCTATAGTTGATTTTCTTAAAAGCACAAATATACCAAATCAAGCTAGAAAAGGCTCATTCCACATGTAATTTTGATTTCATAGCATTCATTTATACATTTTAATTCTTCCAATTCAACGTGGTTATGGACTATCATGTGAGTGCTGATATTCTTCAACAAAATAAACATAAATCAAGTCCAATTATAAGTTGTTATTAAAAGTTTAAAACGTCCCAAATAAAGATCCAAACTATATTTAGTGTATGTTAAGGAAATCTTCTTCAAGATTATAATGATCAAACATTATTTTAGTGTATACATTTATTAAGATTCACAACTTTTATCCAGTTGGTATACTCTTGTTTTCATTGGTTGAATTTATGGTCTTTAAATGATTGATCATCCTTTGAATGATTTGTGAACCATAGATAAAATGAGAGAAGATTTATGAATTTAGATCAAAACTATGAAAACCACAAATTTGGATAGGAGATAGAGCTATATATTCTTATGGTTCGTGATATCACTTGAGAATTTTCTAACTAGTTAATGCCACTTGGTAGATACGAGTTCTTGTAACTAGCCTATACTTGGTTCTTGGTTATATTTTTTTATAAACACTCAAACCACTTTTTATTTCTACATTTCAAGGGATCCACAAGTACTAACCACTTAATCACAACTTATTTACATATATTTATAATTTAAGATGTTTCTATACAAGCTCTTATAATTATGATATTTGACGCGAACCCGGGTACGGGATCAGCGTGGAAATCATGGAATTAATTGAAAATGCCGGGAATGCCCAAATTCAGGTTGTAGACGATAGAATCTCGACCCGCAAATTATTGA
>CAIGRT010007784.1:0-22870 GCA_903798405.1 Fraxinus platypoda
CTTTCATTGAAAGAAAAAAAGTTCACATGAGGGGAATAGATTTGATCACTATCAAAAGAGGCTTTCAATTAAATTGGGAACATTGATCAATATGAATGATTTCAAATTATCAAAAGAGTCTTCAAAGGATCAATACCCACGTTCATCAAGTCAAGAAATGTGAAATTTTCATTTGGTACGCATGTAAGTCCGGTGAACTACTTGTAAGTAGTAACTCATTGATAAGGTATTTTATATATATAGTATGAATGATCATCTATGCAGTATGATACTCAATTTCATTCTTTCTAAAAGGGACTACGGTGGGAGATAATGGTTTGAATGAGAATAATGTTGTTACATCATAGTCTCGAAATCTGGTTCTCAAAGCTTGAAAGGGCATCTCTATCACTTGACACATTTTCATTGGAGGTGGCAAAAGGTCTTTTTGTTGGGACCATTGGGAGCTGCCTTTCTATAAAACACCAAAGCTCTTTTTTGACTTACAACTTTTTCAGAACCTAACTTTTTTTTTTTCATTACAAATTTTATGTATATATACTTTGTGCACGTACATTGATTTTATGAACATTAATTTCTAGTCAAATCTCCGTTATAATTGACAAATTGGGGTTTTCATATATTTTTGAGACATTGTAGTAAAACACACAACAAGAAAGGAATTTAATCGAACACAAGTAAACATAAAACAAAAATGCTTTACATGCCTTCTTAAAGTAGTAACAAATCAAAAGAAGAGAAAGGGTAAAATTAATTAATTATTTATTTATTTATTTTATTTTTGACATTTACCTACTCTAAACATTGAGAGGCAAAATCATGTGATCATCATGATTTTTCTTCATTGTGTACTTGATGGGGGATGCATTTAGAATAAAGTCATTTGATTAGACAATGTGCACTAAGATGAAAAAGTAGATCAAACCTTAGGGGATACAAAATGATTATTCTTTGAGTAATCAATTAAACGCGGCTGCTATAGGTCACTATCACTAACCAAAACGTGGTCGGTAAAGGGGTTGGCCCCCCCTTTTTTTTTTTTTTTACTCTTTTGCAACCAATCCTTCATTGTTGATGTGGAGTATCAGGGACCATACATTCGATTGGTCAATAATGATAAGTGCAAGAAAAAGAACTGCATTTTTTCCCACGTAGGAGACCCCTCTAGGGACCATAAGTGGTTGCTGGTTGTCAGCTGCTGACACATCCAATGAGCAACGTTTGTGGTTACTGAATAGGCCAAGGTTCCAACGACCATACATTGGTCGCCGATTCTAAGTTTTTCAGCAACCAATATTATTTGGTCGCTAACACATCGGTGCCATTTGGTAGGAGTCATCTACAGCGACCAATGGACGTTGGTCGCTGTATGTTAGGAACCACCAATGACCATGATATGGTCGTTGTTAGCATTTTGTAGCCTCATTATTCCCACTTATTTTTTCACATGTTTTTGACATTTTCAGCGACCACTGAGTGGTAGTTATAAGTTTCAGCAACCAATACACTCAGCACTATTATTTCCTTATAATTATTTCCCGTGTTTTTGGCGTTGCTAGCGACCATAGTACGTGGTCTCTCAATGTGTTTATGCGACGTTGCACTTACCAATTTAGAGAATAGGCGTATTCAGTTTCCTTTTTCTTCCTTGACGACCATTAATTAGTATCTAATTTCTCTGAGAAACTATTGACGAATATTAAATTTGCTAATAAAATGTCAAAGTGTTGACAAAATCTTAAATTATTGGTTTGAGTAAAATGTACTCTTCATCTACAATATCCCATTTAATTAAGAGTTGTCAATCTCGTTCGACCAAATGTATGCTTATTCAGGAACGTAGCCAGGATTTCAATCTTGTGATGGCGAAAATACGAGGGGTGGAGGGGCCCCCCGCCCCTGAAAATTTTTAATATAACACGATGAAGAATTTGAGCTGTTTATTCATCGAGTTATATTAGAAAATCCTTCAAATCTTTACTCTAATTTGACCAAGAACTTGCAATATCAATATTTAAGTCTATGAATATCAGGATATAATTTGCTATAATCTAAAAGCGATAAATCCCATCTTGATCATCTATCAGTTTGTATGTAATTCTCGTCATGGCCATGAGATTTTTTCAAAGTATGATGATCCACATGACATGAGATTTTATTATCAATTTCAGGATCCACACAACTGTCATTAAGAGTCATGGCCAATACTCACCTAACCCGACCCGATCAATTTGGGTTAGTTTCTATCCAAACCTAACCACAAAGATTTGAAACCAAACTAATCAGATGTGCTGCACTACTCTAATTACATTGTTGAAGTTACAATTTCTCTTTTATCCTTTTGTGGTTAAATATTAAACATTTATGATTATGTATCGAATATTAGTACTTATATATATGCAGTACGAAATTTCTTCTGTAACAACATGTTTTTTGTTAATTTTGACATTTTTCTGATTATTGATATTGCTAATTTAATAATTATAGTTGTTCAAAATTAAAATATTGGACAAAATATTAGCAGGAATAAAAAATATTGACCGTAAAAGCATTGACACGTACAATGTCCAACAACCACATATTGGTTGGTAAAAAATTTTCTGAAACCAAATTATGGTTGCTTGAAAATAAGAATTTTTTTTATTATTAACATTCATCGATCAAGATTTTAGTTGCTAATGCCCACATCGTCCTTGAACAACCAGTAATCGGTCACTAAATTTATCAATATTCACCGACCAACGATTGGTCCAAGAAAGGCAGCACTATTCACCTACCACAAGTTGATCGTTATTTGTTCTAATATGTTTACTGACCAAAGTTTGGTTGCAATAGGGTACGAGTCAACCAACTTTAAACCATATCAGCGGCGAAATTGTAGCCATTTAACGACAGCGACCAACATGTTGGTCGCTGGATGTTATATATATTAGCTACCAATGTATTTTGGTCGCTATAGACGTTCACTTACGATGAATTAACCAATTTTTCACTTTTATCGGCCACCAAAATTGAACCTGTTTGTGACCAATATGTGGTCGTTGGATGTTACATGTTCAGCGACCACATCGTATTGGTTTCAAAAGACCTTCACCAATGGTGAACTAGCGACCACTCACTGACCACAATTATTTGGTAGCTAAAGATCTTAAGCGGCCAAGAAATACCCTTTAGCGACCATTTTTATTGGTCGCTAGATGCAGTTTTATTATTATTATTATTTTATTTTTTTGTAGCAATATGCCTTGTTTTTCAAAAAGTTACATGAACTAGTCCTAAATTCTTTTTTTCACAACATAGTTTTCTGTAGGTTACTCACGCACAAACAATATACATTTCCATTTTACCCATTCTTTTTATACTTTATACTATATTTGATCATCATTAATAAGGAATAGTCGACTATCAGTCTTTATCTCGTCGTTCACCTCTCTTAAGATACTTTTTTTTTTAAGTTTTGATTTAGATTGAAGCATTGCTTTTGGATAAAAGATCATAACAACGTTTGTATAAAATTGTGAAATAAATTTATTTTCTAGAGAGCTTTATATTATTCAAATATAATCTTGAAATATTTTCATCTAATTTCTTTTATAGTCAATATTTTTGATCCATTGTTCATGCAACATGATACATAATCTTGAAAACTATATAGCAAAATACTTAGCCCATGTTTGTTAGAAATTAAAATTTAGATTTTAATCAAAGTTAAAGTCGACAATTAATTTTAACCATATATTTTATGGGATCTACAAATTTTCAATCACGCATTTCATCAATATTTATTAACAAGTGTAGGCGTAAAGTAGGTCATGCTTCGCACTTTTAGGGTGGCCAGGGTGGCGAAGAGACAAGAGGTCGACCGCCTCCGCGTCCCCAACATTTTATTTTATTTTTGATAGGAGCATCTTTTGAGCTTTTCATGGTGGATAATTGTTTCGTATGAAACGTGCAGTTGAAAATGAATTTTATAAAATGAGAACCAAATAAGAACTTATTTATTGATTCATTGTTTTGCTAATCGACTTCGATTGGCACGGGCGGTGAAAATGAATAAAGTTATTTTAGTTGATCAACTTTGTTCCCCTTTCGAGTTAAGTAAAATGATCAAGTTCCAATCTCCAAATGTGTGGTCATGGTATCATGCTCCTTAACTTGTGTAAATAGAAACTCATCCTTGACTTGTGTGTATGAATTTCTAGATGGCAAGAAGTTTACTAGTTTTTGGCCAATCAACTTCGAATTCGTGAGTATCTGGAAAATAGTCTTTTTTATTTATATTTACGTTTTTTTGTTTCTATTAATTTTATTTATTTTTGTAAACGAATTAAATAATTTTGACTTTATATTTATGAGCTCGAAATCCACTTAAATCTGAAGGGACGGAGTGAAATTTTCAAAGAGCTCGTTATGTGTATTTGTGAGCTCAAAATTCACTAAAATATATTCAAATCTTTTCAATAATGAAATTTTAGAAATTCACGATGTTTTGGGGTCACCTAAATTTTAATGGAATTTGTTATTCTAAGTTGAAAAAACACAAATTTTAATGAATCTATTAAAATAGAAAAAATACCCAAATTTTAATGAACTTTTAAAATCGACCCCCATTAATGATTTTCATAAACAATATTCAACTTGTCAGCTCGTCTTCTAACTGGATAAAAGTGAATCTTAAACTGGGTCATATCATTGGCCCATTTGGCAATTTCCTTGGGCTTTGGCCTTTATAAAATTACCAACTTCAAAGGACTGACAGGACGAAGGGAAAATTACTCCAATCCCTAAACTTTAGGTTTCAATTTGGTATTAACAATTTTTATCAAAAATTAGGTTATTATTTTTTTAGCAATTTAGTGGGGGTATGACAACCTTTATAATTCACGGTATTCTAGCACGCAACAAACACTCTTGGACAACAACATAGGGCCTGACGTTTGGTATTACAAATATTATCAAACCTCCATATCGGATCTTATGATCAGTAATCAGGGACGGACCCAGCACTTAGCCAGCCCTCGTGGCCGCCAGTACTGGGTCCGTTGGAAGCTTCAGTCGGCTCGCCGTCCGCCGGGAGAAGAAGAAGAAGAAGCTGTCGTGCCGTCTGGTTTTGCTCCCTTTCCTCTGGTTTTAATTGTCTGGGCCTTATTTAAAAAAATAAGGCCCAATTAATGAGCCCAATCCTACAATCCACTAATCAAATAGAAAGTCCAATACAAATTTACCATTAGCATTTAGCCTCACACCCCACAACAATTACAAAACCAAATCCAATTCATTTTGGTGAGGAGGGAGACGGACGAGACGACTGAGGGCAAAAAAATTCCATTTTTTCTCGTCGATCTGAGTGCGGAGTATGCGGACTTGCGGTCCTGTGGTTGTGAGTCTTTGACCGTCGACGTCGAGAGTCGAGACAGGTGGTACAATAGCTGGATTGGAGGCTGGTCTGCTGCCTGCTGGAGCTTCGAGCCTTCCTCCCTATCTGCCGATCTGTGTTCTTACAGGTATTAGATCAAAAATCTTTCCTTGCTATTTCTATTTGCCTATTTCCTATTGGCTACTTGGCTTGCTAGTGCTTGTGCTGTTGTATGTTACCTGTTGTCACTGCAGTTGTGCTACCTATATTTGTGAATTGTGATTTGTGAATTGAGAATTTAGGGTTTAGCCTTTTAGGAAATTAGGGATAAGTGAAAAAAATTAATGGTAAAGATGCTCATAATTTTGAATTGATTTGTTTATTGTGATTTGGGAATTTAGGGTTTTAGGAAATTAGAGATAAGTGAAAAATTTCGACTATTACGATGGTTGATTGTCAACGGTCATCGGTCAACGGTCTCCGCTCTAACTGAACCAAAATGCTAGATTTGCCCCTGATCGGATCCCTTTTTTCTTTCTTCTTGTATGTGCTTATTGCTGTAGTTAAAATTGTGTAATATTTGGCTACTTATGAAAACTTATTAAATATTAATTACAAAATATAATGACCTCGCTTTTACGATCGTTGATTGTCGACGTTGACTGGTCAACGTCCGCTCGGGCTGGACTTGGATGCTGGGTCCGCCACTGTCAGTAATGCCTTTTTTCTTATGCATAGGATCCTCAAAGAGGCAACTGTAAAACATAATTATGATATTACTTAGATTTTGCTCTTACTATTCATCTTGGTGTTATCACAGTCATCAAGACTATGGAAGAACAAGGAAAAGCTTAAGAAACCCATGGAGAAAAAAGAGAAACTATTTATTTCATAAAAGAGTTGGGCTCGAGATATCCTACAATGAAGGATGAAATCCCTTTTATATAGAGGAGGGGATCCTTCATACACAATAATACAACTGACACATAGTACAATAATTTTACAATAAAACAAATGACTTATCACTACTTTTCATAAAGTAAGATAAGAAAACTGACACAAAGACAATAATTATACAAGAAGACAAATGACTTATCACCACTTTTGATAAAGTAAGATAAGATCTTGACACGCAGATACAATAATTTTACATCACGATAAACACCTTTTAAAAAGCAACGAACTTTAGATAAAGTTTCCAAGTGAGCTGAGTCATCAAGGCGTTCCAAGGTTTGCTTCTCGTCCAGGTGCATCTGAATCATCTGAATCAGAGGGAAGCACATGTTGTTTCCACCAAGGCCCAGTTTTAGTATCAATTTTTTCTTCAAACAGTTTTTCTTCCAATTTTTCAAGATTATCTGGATCTGTTGGATCAAAATCATACGGCTATATTTCATATTCATATGGATTTTGAAAGTCCTTGAAAACGCTGTCATTAAAATTTATATATAGCATCAATTGGTACTAGTTCCAACTAGAAATTGAGAAATTAGTCTCGTATGGGTTATTTGGAATTAAAGTTAAAAGGAGACCGTAGAAAGATGTCGGGGGGCACAAGGAGCACTGTCATCGGTCCATATACGGTGACTACATAAGAATTGATTAAAACTATAGAGAACAAAATGAAGCTCGACATCCATTCAAAGGAGGATGAAGGGCAATTTAGATAGAAAAACTCCAGCACAATGGGAGGATGCCAAAGGTCAAGGCGGCTCGATTTTTGGTGTCGACGCTAGCAAGGAAAAAGAGAAAAATTATGACTTGGGCGTTATCTTCATTGTATGTTAACTATGACCCTCTGTGATCAATAATGTATTAATTATGACCGATTGTAATCAAATATATTCTCATTGTGATTGTATGTGACCAGATATGTCTTAACTATGACTGTATGTAACCAAATTAATACTGACTTGGTCACATACAATCATAGTTGAAGACTCGTCTAATCACGGACATTACAATTAAGATAAACTTGGTGACAGTTGGTCACATATAGGGGATGTTTGACACCCATTTTAGTAGAAAAATGTGTTTTTGAATAGTAATTGATGGAAGAATGTGTGGTTAAAAAGTAAGGAGAAATTTTAGGTTTATGTGTAATATTATTTTATTAATAGAATGTGTGGTTGAAATAAAGAACGAGAAAAAAATGGGTGCCAAACGGGGGCATAGTCATATTTAAGAAAAACCTGATAACAGATAGTCACACTGAAGTGAAATCTGTTCACAAATTCGTTCAGGGTGTGAACTCTAGTTGAAAATGTCAATATTAATAGTAAATACACAATACACCTAATACATTCCTCACTACTTATCTCGATCTGCTCATCGACTATATCTCTTTATGGCTCATCAATTTTTGATTTGCTGACAAAATAGTAAAAAAAAACTTTCAACAAATTCAAAAAAAAAAAAAAAAAACAGATAATCTAATCAGTGGTAGAGATGGACTCGTTACCGCCTGCTAGAGGAAACCAACCACCATCTTCAAATCATCATCAAAGACGACAGAAGTGGATGCTCCGCTATACGCAATTGGCTTCGAAATTGACGACCTTTCACCTTATAAAGTCATCGACCATCTTCTAGTCACCCCCAAAGTACTATTAGTTAATAATCACTCTCATCTCTACATTCTGAAAAGGTGTAATTTTTTATATGGGGGTAGTCGTTTCAGGTGCTCCACGAAAAGGGTTTTTGCTCTGATAACAGAGGTGTTGGCAAGCATAGGTGGCCACGTCGTATCCGAACTTCGGATGTGAACCAAATAGGTGAATTGTTGCTTCAAAAGAGATAGGAAAGTATTTTGTAGATTAAGTGTGATAATATGGCCGTTATGAGGATTTTGGGGAAGATAGAGCAGAGATTGGTGGCGAATGTGGACAATAGAACAACTGGAGAAGGCGAGGTGATGACAAATTTGGAAATGGGAGAGAAATGGATAGGTGGGTGATAGATACAAAGGATGTAATTAAATGAGAGAAATAGAGTGGTGTTATATATTTTGTTATTATAATTTAACAGCTGATTTGTGAAACTTTTTACATGTTTGTTAAATTTAAATTTGTATTTTTATATTATTGTATTTATGTATTCTTCCCCACGACGAATGGTAAAATATCATGGCTCGATTTCGCCTAGTGTTGCCCGCTCTAATGAGATGGGAATTTCCTATCCGGTCATTAAATTGGCGTAATGGCCATATTCCATTCCAAATTAAATTAGGGATAATTGCGGCAGCGGTACTAAACCTTTCATTTAGTAACAAACTTTGCCCAAACCTTTCATTTGTACCACCCACGATATCAAACCTTTCAAAAATTCTCACCTGGGGTCTAAATTGATTATTTCCGTTAGTTTGACCGTTAAATGACCAAAATAATAAAATTTGACTTATTTTAACCAATTTTTAAAAGGATAACATTATAAATTTATAATTTTCACAAAATACATACTTCGATCAAAAATTAAAAAAACAAAACCACACCTAGGTACCTTCATCTCCTTCTTTCCCAACCCCCTCACTCAGCTGTCGGCCGCCACCGTCTTAACCTCCAGCCCTAACGTCGCCTCAAAACTAGAACAGGGCATGTTGACCATTATGTTTCAGTGATCATGTGAATTCCAGAAAGCCCCAATTTTAAAACCTTAAGAAGCCATATCTCTTCCCAATCACCTCATGAGAAAGGTAGATTAATTGGAGCACATGGTACATTGGCAGCAACGGAATCGAAGTTTCTGAGTTTTATTTCATTACTTACTAATGTTCTGAGACTGATTGATGTATGATGAAGATAGCGCAAGGCATTTCCACTACCCAGACGCTCGGAGAGGGTGTGGCGCTGCGAGTCCTCATCCTCGTACTAAAGAAGGGTTTCCTCGAAGAACACATCTTCATCGAACTCCTCTTCTTCCATGGATGTGTGCTGCTTTTGTTGGGGTGAGGGTGTCACCAGCATCGAAATAGACGGCGCTAGGTGTTGCCATTGGTGCCCATGGGTTGTGGTGGTGGGGGGTTGTAGGAAGGAAATGTGAGGGGTGGCTTGGATGGCAGTGACGATAACGGTTGGCGACCTAGGTGGTGGTAGCGGTGATTTTGGGACAAAGGAATGGGGTTGTATGGAGATGGGGAAGAAGGAGATGGTTTGGATGGGTAGGTTGTTTTTTATTTTTTTTTATTATTTAATTATTTTAATTTATATGAAAAAGGTAAATTTACCCATTTACCTTAAACATTAGTCAAAATTTGGTTAAACCATGGACTTTTGATCAACTAACGATCAAATTAACAGAAGTCATCCATTTGGACTCCATGTGAGAATTTCTGAAAAGTTTTGTACTGTGGGTGGCACAAATGAAAAGTTTCGGTAAAGACTGCTATTAAATGAAATGTTTGGTACAATGGCTGCAATTTTCCCTTAAAATTATGCTTATGTTTCGCCCTCATTTTTTTCAAAACTTATTTTTAACATCACATTATCCCATAAAATAATTTTACACATAAATCGAAAATCTTTCTTTATTTTTTAACTATTAATTCTCAAAAAAATCACTATTCTAAAATGTTTTTTTTTTACAAAATGGAACTCAAACATGGGCATAATATTTGGGAGAAAAAACAATATTAACAAAATTAATAAATAAACAAGTGAAAAATGACAAAAAAAAAAAAGTTAAAGAGGTATTCAATTGAAGAAATTACACACGTCCCTGTTTTATATCTTTTCAGTTTAAAAATCAAAATTTAAGTGTATCTTTTCAAAACTCAAGTATATACTAGCCATGCCCTAAGCCTCTCCATCGTCACCCACTTCTATCCATATTTCTCTGTTATCTTGCCTTACTCGATCACTCATCCGTGGTACAGATTTTATAACAATTGTAGCTTCTTGTCTCGTATCACCATTAACAGCACCTATGGCTTAACTCTGAGATTGTTGTGTTGGTGGCGTCACCATTACTCCTCCCGACAAAGTGTACATCACCTGTCTCCCCATCTCGGTATCGTACGCAAATTGCCCGTACCCCTGCCTTTATTACTGGTTTCATCATTTCGAAACCTTTGGAGTATCAGACTATTTTGGGCATCGCCTGTTGCTACAAAGTTTGTGAGGCCATTGTCGACTATGGAATAACATTGTACACCTGCTTATCTTGGTACACCTCTGATGGCATCCTTTGAACTGTGTAATTTCCACACCAAACCTTCTTAAAAAAATTAGGGATTCAGAAGTATTCTATTGTTGGAAAGAGTTACGGTGGCTCGTGGCTTACTTCGTTGTTGTTGCGTCTTTTATCTATTGCATCATTGTTGCCAATCAATTGAACGCGATGGTGGTTTATTGAATGTTTTTTGAGGTGAAGATGGTGGTGGTGACGTTGTGTTGATTGTGGAGTGGTGGTTGTGGATAAGAGGTTGCAGGTCATGATGGTGGGTTGTGGAATTACGATGGCGACGGCGATTTGGGTGGTGCCTGTGGTGGTAGGGTGGAGTGGAATAGGAGTGAGACGAAAAATGATTGTGACCAGTTAATTGGATAATTGTGATCAATATATAATTCATGACCTATTAAATTATGTGATTTGCAATTAAATATGTAATTGTGATTCACAATTGTGTTTTGTGATTGTAACTTTGTGTGATTTGTGACTAGTATGTAATCGTAATTATAAATTGTGTGTTTAGTGTAAGTGCGACCTTTTTAATTAAATGTAGTTCACAAATTATCAAATGTCACGAACTGTGACCACTTATTTTTGAAAGATTTCGTAAAGTTTTTAAAGTTTAACACTGTATCTTAAAAGTATGATAATTATGGATTTCTTCATATTTAATTATTTTAATTCCTAACCATCTAACCCCCAACTCGAAACAGGTTTGAAAAATATTTATAAACGATTTAAATTATAGATAAATTTATGAGTAGTAAATAAGTTGTAGTACTTAGCCCCTTTTTGGGCTTCATTAAAATTAAATTTTGAAGAAAAAATTATTTTGAAAAGAGTATTTTTTTGGAGAATACATAGTTTAAAATTAAGTAAAAGTTTTAAATTTACATATAATATTATTTATTAAAGAATGTGTTGTTGAAAATAAGAAAGAATATATATGTTTAAAAAAGAGCCCAAACAAGGGCTTATAAATCTCTTGTAGCCCCCATTTGACATAGTTAAAATTTAAAAAATATTGTTTTGAATAATATTTTTTAGAAAATGTGGTTAAAAAGTAGAATTTTTTTTTTAATTTACGTGTAGAATATTTTATTACGTGAATATATAATTAAAAATGACTATAAAAAATAAATTAAAGTAAAATAAAAGATATTAAAAAGGGCGTAATGTGATTTGAATGTTTACTAACAGTTTATAAACATAAGTCAAACATAGGCCTAGTTGTCATCCTATTTTGACCCACCAATCATGCTATATCTATAGAGCTTGTTTGGGAGGGATTAAAATCAAATTAAAATTGAAAATATAGTCGTTGAAGTTGACTTTTATTAGACGAGTGAGACCCAATAAAAGCTATATTTTCAATTTTAATTGAATTTCAATCATTCCTAAACAAGCTCATAATCTTTGTTGACAATTACACATTTGACATCATCACATCTATTCATTTTAAAAATTGTTAAAAGTTATTTTTTATATCAATGGTCCAAAATTTTGACAATACGTTATTATCATATTGTCAATCATGTTTGTACAATTGTTTACCCAAATGTCCAATTGACACGTTCAGAATAAAATAACCCGCCAGTCCTGTACGCTCAAGAAACTATCAAATTTTCAACCCAGAAACTCCTCAAAATTCAGTAAACTTCTTGCCAACTAGAAATTCAATTAGCTTCATTAATTCATATTCCAGTACATAACTTTCCGCTGAGGCCGTGATGTTATTTTGATCCCACCATGTTGAATTACTGTGAGTGTTTCAGAGCTATTGTGTAATGTATATATATTGTTCGACAAAATTCCTCTACGAAATTTTCTTAATCCTTTGAACATAATATACAAGTTTATATTTCTTGTTTTGCTATTTTCTTGCCAAGTTGCTATGTATTTCATGAATTATAAAGTCGCAAATAACAATTACAAGAGTGTTCTCATCAGGATTCTAAAACTGTGATGGAATTAGATCATTTTGAAATCACAGGTGGGTTCTCAACAGAATTGTGAACCATAGTTTGCTTAAAAAAAAAAAACTACTGAAGTGTGTGACATAATTCACTTTATATTTATGCTTCAAAAAATTTCGGGCTTCACACTAATAAGCTGTGGAGCTGATAATATTCTTTTTGGCAGAACGAACTGCAGAAAATTCGTCCAATACTTACTCCAATTATCTTGCCTTAAGGATTATCATTTGGTCACTGTATCCAGACAAAACTTCGGTTTGTGTTGATGGTATGTATACCTGCCAATAATTATTCACTTGTTTAACCTGCAAATGATCTTGGTGGTTGCTGTGGGCCTTAAAGACAAAGTATCATCTGAAACAATATTGAAAATGCACATTTTAGGATGGCCTGTGGCTAAAGTTCTATGATTGCATGTGAGGTTTTTTATTTAATTCTGGTCATCTAAATAAATCTGTAGTATTGTCAGAGGAAAAAAATGCCCTTCATAAAATCATAATGCGGTGACATGTAGTGTGCAACTATATTGCTTGCACTTCCCTGACAAAGATAAGCAATGAAAATAATAGAAACTGCATTGCGGTGCCTGATTGCAGGTTGACAGTGATCACATCATAACTTCGTGAATTTAGTTCTATTGACTTGAGAAATGAAAGTGCTGAGCAAGGTTTATATATGCTTGTCAGGTTCCTTTTTAGGAGCCAAGGTGCATTGGATGTACAACAAAAAGGGTGACTTGTTGCGGCTAAAATCTATCTCCAGTCTTGTCTGACAGTGAGTTGTAACATTTGATGAGCATGTATATGTTACAACATTTGCATCATCTGCATGAAATCAATAAGCCCAATCTTCAACCACCCAATCCTCCACCTGCTACAGCAATGCAAGACCCTGTACACCTTCAAGCAAGTCCATGCTCAAATGATTGCAACAGGTCTCATCCTTCATACTTACCCCGTCAGCCGCATTCTCCTTTTATCCTCTACCCTCGCAACCTTATCATACACACTAACCATCTTCAACCAAGTCTGTAACCCTACCATATTTCTATTCAACACTCTCATTTCATCTTTTGCTCAAAAAGAGTACACCCAAGCCACGTTCTCTCTATATACCACCATTCTTGCTCACCCCACCCTTAAGCCAAATAACTATACTTACCCCTCTCTCTTCAAGGCTTGTGGGTCCTATCAATGGCTAAAACACGGTCGAGCACTACACACCCATGTACTGAAATTTCTTGACACCCCATATGACAACTTTGTTCAAGCTTCACTGCTTAATTTTTATTCTAAATGTGGCAAAGTAGGTATTTCCAGGTACTTTTTTGATCATATTATTGAACCAGATTTGGCCTCATGGAACTCGATACTATCATGTTACGTGCATAATGCTGCAGTTCCTTTTTTCGCTGATGCAAGTAACTTTGGTGGAAATACTAGGTTGTCAATGGAAGTCTTGAATTTGTTTGGCCAGATGCAACAATCCTTAGTTAAGCCTAGTGAAGTTACTCTTGTGGCATTAATTAGTGCTTGTGCTGAAATCGGTGCACTCAATCAAGGAATATGGGCTCATGCTTATGTAATTAGAAATCATCTTAACCTTAATCGTTTCATCGGAACAGCATTAATTACCTTGTATGCAAACTATGGGTATCTTAATTTTGCTAGTCAACTGTTTGACCAGTTGCTTCAGAAGGATATATTTTGTTACAATGCTATGATTAAAGGACTTGCAATACATGGTCATGGGCACGAGGCACTTGACCTATTCAAGAAAATGAAAGAAGAGGGTTTGGGCCCAGATGATGTGACAATATTAATCATAATTTATGCTTGCTCACATGTGGGATTGGTGGATGAAGGGTGCAAACTCTTTGAGGCAATTAAGAGTGATTATGGAGTTGAACCTAAACTTGAGCACTATTGTTGCCTGGTGGATCTTTTGGGTCGTGCAGGGCAGCTTAAGGAGGCTGAGAAATTGGTTGGGACGATGCCTATGAAACCTAATGCAATTTTGTGGAGGTCTTTACTTGGGGCAGCAAGAGTTCATGGGAATTTAGAGATAGGTGAAGTTGCACTGCAACACTTAGTACAATTAGAGCCGGAAACTAGTGGGAATTACGTGCTTCTGTCACATATGTACGCTCACATGAATAGATGGGATGATGTGAAAAGATTAAGAAAATTGATGAAAGACCATGGTATTGACAAAATGCCCGGTAGTAGCATAGTTGAGATTGATGGTGCAATGCACGAGTTCCTTGTGGGTGACAAAACCCATTCACATGCAAAAGAGATGTATTTGAAGTTGGAAGAGATGAACAGAAGGTTACAAGAACACGGATAAGCCAAGAACCAGAGAAATGTTGTTTGACATTGAAGAGGAAGATAAGGAAGATTATCTTTCATATCACAGTGAAAGGTTGGCTATTGCTTTTGCTCTAATTGCATCTAAATCTAATTCATCCATCCAAATCATAAAATGATTTTGAGTTTGCAGTGATTGTCATTCAACTACAAAGCTTCTTTCGAGCATATACAAGAAAGATATTATAGTTAGAGATAGAACTAGGTTTCATCATTTTAGAGATGGGGCTTGTTCTTGTTTGGATTATTGGTAAAAACCTCCTGCAATGCTGTGCTGTACTTGAAAATTGAAGTTCCTCGTTCATACCAATATTCAGTTTCCTAATTTATGTCATTATGCCTTCTGTTTTCGTTTTCTCTCGGATGCTGTATTCTTGAAATTGTAATAAACATTTGTGTATATAAATCAATTGATGAGGCACATTTTACCTGTCTATGTAAAGTGAAATGAGTCTTAATAAGCTTTCAACGATAGAAGTTCATCTGTTCTAATTAGATTGTTGGTTTTCCATCTCTTCAGATTACCTAAGTTCCGTTGTGCGAACCTCTCTCTGGGACCCGCTATGCCAAAAGTGAGAGAAACCCCATCCCTGTCTTCCCTCCTCCCCCCCATGTCAAAATCTAGCGAGTAGAAAAGAAATTGTTTCTCCTTCCCCCAAGCGCCTTTCTTCTTCTATGTTTATTTAGCATATTACATCAACATCAAAGATTTTCCCAATTTCTATCAATCATCTTGTTTCTATTCGGTGACAAGATAACATTTTATGTTTTGGCGAAAACAAGTTCTTGCAGCAATTCAAGAGCACAAATTGTAGAATTTTCAAAAATGGTAAATTGTGAGGTGTAGCGAACCCTGAAGTAGTATTTTGCTATTCAAATTTGAGCAAGAATGTGTCGATACAAAATCTATATCTTTTAAGACAAAGAAGAAAACTCAAATCTATATGTTTCTAATCGTACGGAAGGTTTAATTGGGCAATGACTTTAAATTATTCTACTTGGCCCGGCTCAAAGCCAGGCCCAAGTCCTCGGCGCCCCCCTCATTGGAGGGGGGGCTGACTTCGGCTTATTGAAGTCAGGAGGGGGCGCCACCTCGGCGCCCTGTTTTTGGGCCTGGCTTTGAGCCTGGCCCAGTAGCATTGTTGTTAAATTAAAGAAATGTATTTTGAAATGGGTTTCCAAAGATATCTTGCTTAGCATGTGAAAGCTTTTGAAAATCTGCAGCTAAGAATACCTCAATGTGTGGATTATATAACATTTTAGTGAGACTCTTGTGACAGAAATGGGAAATCTTGGACAGTGTAAAATAACCAAAATAGTGGAATATCATAAATCGGTCACGTGGATTGACTCGACCCTTTATAAAGTACTTGAGTAGGTGGGAACAAGTGCTTCCACTGTGAAGGTATTTTAAACAAAACAAATGTTTCATCTTCAAGAATAACTAGGCTAGTCGTACAATCTTTATTTTCTTGGGATATCTTCAAATTCAATTTAAGGTTTTTAATTTTTACACCTTTGCTCAATTACTCTGTACGTATAATGCTTAGACAATAATATGTTGGGACTTATTTTGGACATTTTTTGTTGGTTATGTTTTGATTAGTAGTTTCATTGTTAATTTCACAAATAGACACTGAAGTTTGTGGCAAGTCCCAGAATTCGACTGAGGTAGGATGGATCCAAACGAGCGGGAGTGATCGTCCAATATATGGAAAAAAAAATAAAAATCGAAGTAGTAAGCACGGACAGCCACCATAGCTCGTCGGGTGCTGGCTCCACCCCTGGTCAGAGTCCATTGAATATCCATTAATCTGTTAATCAACCATAAAATTAGAATTTTGATTCAAATTGACAAAATAAGTGAAGAGTAAAATAATAAATTTATATTTTCTATAATAAAATAATTAAATTAAAAAATAAATGAAGTTCATCTTTTCAGATGTGGTAATGAAAAAAAAAATATCACTTCTAGAAAATATGACCCGGGCATAGAGTGAGTTCGAACCAGTGTTCATACCCATTGATTTAATACACAGTACTAAGTTAACCAAACCAACAATCAAATTTTATCCAAATTTACTCAATTACACACTTATAAACAATTGATTGTATTAAATCTTAAACGGCAATATTAGTCAAATAACTCTTAGGAATTTTGAGAGTGTACTTTGTAAATCAAATTAAAACTTTTCTCGAATAAAATAATGAGGTAAACCTTGCTTTGTCGACAAAGAATAAGAGAAGTGGAAACTTCTCGAATGATATAAAATACAACTCCGAGAAAAGTGTTCAATACTTTGTCTTTAAGACGAATTTGTCCCCCAACGATACTAACGGAACCTTGCAGTAGAAGCACATCAAACTTTAAGGCAGCGTGAAACTCGAAACAGAATTTTCTATCTCTACACAAATTATGATTTTGATGCAAGAAACAAATGTTTTTCCAAGTATTTTGATGAAAAGTAATCAAGGAGAATGATATGAATTGATTTTAGTTCATCAAGGGTATCTAATTTATAGAAGGTAAGTGATCGTGATCAGAGAGACCTGCCCTAAAACTCACCATGTTTCACAAGTGTGTGTCTGGGCGCATCGAGTAATAAAATTCGGACCGTTGTTGAGCAAAAATTGGAACGTTGCACAATTTTTAACTAAAACATTCTGACACCTTTTCAGCACCAGTTCAGCCCATTTACTCACCCATTACCAAATTTACCCTTCCCATTTACACGCCTCAACAACCACAGCCTTTCCCCCTTTCTTCTCTCCCAAGGTCCTTACTTCCCCTTCTACAGAAATCCTTGCCTCCGAAATCAACACAACCAACTGTGAGCTACCTTCCCAGATCCACAACCAAGACACTTCCTCACATCTCCTTCCCTCTGTGAGTAAGAAGAGTGTTAGGAGAAGTTAAAATCGATTAGCCCCAAAAACGACAACAAATCTGTATGCTAAATTCAGAAACTAGAACTGAAAATTATAACTCAAGTAATCAGAAATTTATACTCAAGAAATAACAGAAGAAATCAATACAATAAACTATAGAGAAAACTCGAAACCAAGATGACCAAAAAAACTGCACTTATCTTCTTATTAAGCCCACTGACCACAAGTCCTCAAACAAGTGTTTCAATCACTCAAGAATGACCACCACCATGCTCGAATCAACCCAAGTTAAAGATACAAAAGTATAGCACTCAGACAAGACAGATTATTACACAAAATAGGAACCCTCTCACTGATAATACACGGTTCACACAAGAACCAGCCTTCAAACAAGGTAATCACACAAGATTTACAATCTATTGAAGGGAAACAAGAAATCAAATGAGCAGATTTGATTTCCCCAGAGAAGAGAAGTGAACTCTCGAAGAAACGGCACAGCAAACAAGAAAGGAAGAGTCGAGAAGCCAAGTATCATCTCAAACCCTAGACAATCGCTTTTATATGAGACACCTAAAGGTCACCAATCCAACGGTGTTGGAGGTGACACTTGGCGACATCAAGAGAGGCAAGTAAAAACACGGTTTCAAGCAACAATTCACAAACACGTTTTTCTGCCCAGAAGTAAACCAACAGATATTGGGCCGGACTTCAATTCCAGCTGGGCCAACTCAATTTTGGCCCAATAGCCATTGCATCATTGTGCCATTTCCTTTCAAAGAGTTCTCCATGAACGGAGTTGTCGATTTGATAGACTCGGGAAACTTATCCGGCCAGGAGACACCACTCTCACACCATGGATCAACGACTGTCATCGGTAAGGGTCGACGATTTCTGTTATTTATTTTTCACGTCGGAGAATAGTACCTCATTACCAGCAAATCTGATACACCTTCACTTATCTTTCCTTCAGAGCAATTTTATAGATTTGCACGAACTGATGAAAATTTTATTAATAGAATGACCATTTCTTTAATGCGTGCAAGTTGAACTCATAATGTTCCCGTCTGTTGCCAAGTTGAACTCAGAGTGTGCCCCTCTGTCTAACATATTGATTTGATTATTTAGCACTGCAAAATCTCTTGCGTTTAGAAGAGCTCACAAAATGCATATGATCCCACTCGTAATCTGATGTTCGCCACTTGTCATCGCAGATGGTTTATAACAGTTTCTTCTCCACATCCAACCCTCCTCCGAGCCAGACGTAAGCACCGGCTCGAACGATAGCCCATTGGAGCAAACATGATAACCAAATATTCATTGCCGCCTACGAGACTGTGATAGCCGAGGTCACTGTAAGGGGAAATGCTTCACGAAACACGGCTTGGACCAAGTGATCCAGTTGTTCAACACCAACTCCGGGCACGTTTGGACCAAGCAACAGTTGAAGAATCATTGGGATTGTCTTCGTCAAAAGCATAAACAACTGACTGAGCTGTTGAACTGCTCTGGTGACGAGTACATCTCCCCAACGGGAACAATTGCTGCCTCGAACGAGTGGTGGGAGCGAAAGATTAAGGTACCCAAATTTTTGCTGCCTTGAATTTCTATGTTGTGAGAAAATTTCGTATTTTCGCGTGCTCTGTTTCTGCGATGATACTTTATAATTGCAAGTGGATGCTATATTGTTAAATTGACTACAATTCAATTGAATGCTTTGATGTTATGAAATTCTGAATGTGCAACGAAATTGCAAACTCGTTTACAACATCAAACTTATTCCAGTTCAAATTACAGTTTGCGTGACAAGAATTATTTTATATCCTTCAGTTTTGAGATATCATCTTAAACAAGAATTAAGTTCAGTGAATAATTCTCATTCTATGTTGGTGTTTGGTAGAAGATAACCTCTGTCGAAAATAAGTAATATCTGCACTCAAATTGTTTTGGTATTTTTCCAGTAATTTTTTTACGTCCTGATTCTGGGACTTATAGCATGAAGGTGCTCCAAAAACTGCCACAATGATGGCTGTAATGTTATCTTAACAAGTTTGACACAATGGAAATTGTTATCTTTAAAAGTGTTCTGACTCAATTTAACTCATGTAATGATGTATACCTTCTGAAACTAACTCTTTGCTGTAGGTCTTACTCTTCAATGATTTTTGGTAGGGTGTAGTAAATATTTCTTCGATTCATGATTGTTAAGTCTTCTGAATATTTATCTCATTTGGAGCCAATCAGGTCTTAATGGTGTCCATTTTATAATGTAGTAATATAAGAAGTCAAAGTACGATGCAATAAAAAATAGTTGTTGAGGCCAAAACTAATGCTTTGAACAATTGCTATTTCATTTCTGCTTCTTTTCACATCGAATCAACGAGCTTGCTGGTCTTTCTGTTTTTATAAATTTTTTTACTCACACCGTTTCGGTATAGATATGTTTAACTAGTATACGTATCTCGATTCATAAAACAAGGTTTTCGTGCAATAAACTAAACATTTTGAATGCAAACACGTTCATTACTAGTTCATTTTCGTATTTTATGTTTTATGTTTAAATTCGAAATCTTGGAATAGATAAATAGAACTAGTTCATTTACGTAGTTTATGTTTAAATTCCCGAACTTGACCACCATTGATTGCAAGCACGTTCATTACTGCTTTGTGTCAAACGGCCCTCTAATATTATTTTCCGTTCATGTTTTGTTCACCTTTCTTTGCACATTTCGTACTGGAGACTTCTTTTTCTATTTTGCATGTCGAACAGGAGAACAAGGACTACAAAGAATACAGGGACAAAGACTGCAGAGAGGTTTACAGCTACAAGGTGTTGTTCGGGGACGCCTTCGACAACGACAAGTATGCGGTCACACCATCGCAGATGTGCCGGACNGGAGAACAAGGACTACAAAGAATACAGGGACAAAGACTGCAGAGAGGTTTACAGCTACAAGGTGTTGTTCGGGGACGCCTTCGACAACGACAAGTATGCGGTCACACCATTGCAGATGTGCCGGACAGGATTCGCCATGTTTGAAGATAGTGGTTACGAAGACCTGCGCGATGCTCATCTGGATGGCGAGGAGAGCAGCGGGTCTAGTGATGAGGGCGACAAAACTGTTCCTGCTGCAACCAGCATGGACGTCTCTAGGCCGCAAAGTGGAGAGAAACGTCGGTCTGGCAGCAAGAACACAAAAGAGAAGAGAGCAAAAATCGGAGCCAGAGAGTTGTCGTACTCTGTTGAGCACGCCGCTTCTGCCAGTCAACAAGTTGCTCAGAAAATCGACACCATGGTAGGTCCTGCTGTGACTGATGCAAAGACATTAATGACGGAGTTGCTGGCGATGGGCAGACTACAGAAAAAAACTGACATGTACTTCTGGACTTGCAAGTTCCTGAACAAAAGGGCTAACAGAGAGATTCTTGACATGCAGGACGACGCGGATGAGAAAATGGACTAGGTTGAGTGGAGCTGGCACGATGACAGGAAGAGATGACCAGAATGAAGAGTGTAACGGATAAAAAAAATGGGGCCGATTTATATGAACACTTAAGATGGTTTGTAGTATTTTTTTTACTTTCTCGTAGCGGGATTTTACATGAATGTACTCATAATGTTGATATTCTGCACCCATATCTGTACTTTGATTTTGCTTTCCATGTTTTCAGCTACTATTGTCATTGCATGCATAATGGTTCACTGTTGTTGAACTATTTTTTTTTCCAAAGAATCTTTATTCAGTCATGATGCCCTATAAGTAGCAGTGCAATCAATAATGTGAAGAATCTTTTGTTTTGATTTGTTCATTGGTTCATGTCCTGCTACGAGTCCATTATTTGTAGTAGTGACAGGTGCCAATGGAGTAAGGTCTATAAAAGGAAACATTAAACCAATATGTGAAACAAAGAAAACATTGGAAGAGTTGTTGGAGTTTCTTCTTACTGCGCCTTCATCTCAAAGAGCGTCGAGCATTATCAGTAATATTACGAAGTGGGATAGCCCGTTCTCATTTTCAACGTGAGCTCATGCCATGCTCCGATGATGAAGTCGATATCGACGAAGAGGAAATTGTGCAACAACTCCAAAATGACATTGTGGAATGGTTTCACTACTGTCGACAGGCAGAAGTAGATGTAGCAACGTACTATCGCGAATAGAGAAGACGAATAAGGAGGTTCCCATTTGCGAGAAATGGACACATGTTCATGCTGGATTCATGAAATATAGTCCGAAACAGTGTTATGCAGAATTCTGGATGTATCCGCAACGCTGCGTGCATTCACACATATACTACACGATGAATACGGATTACGTAGTGGCCAGCACGTAGACGTGTATGAATAAGTTGGGATGTTTTTGTGCATATTAGCACATGGAAAAGGGTACAAACATGTTCAAACGCTATTCAATCATTCTTTGGAAACTATTAGACACTACTTCAAGACTGTGCTTGGAGCCGTCGTGGAATTTAGTGAACGTCAAATACGACTTGATCCGAACTATAATCACGGTGCATAGCATCACATACCAAATATGAACAAGCATCCGTTATTTCAAAATTGCATAGGTGCGATTGACGGAACGCACGTCAAAGCTGTCATGCCGCGGGACGAACGAGTGAATTTTATCGGACGCAAGGGCATCCCTACACAAAATGTTCTTGCAGCATGTGATTTCAATTTATGTTTCACATTTGTGCTTGCGGGGTGGGCGAGGACCACGCACGATGCACACATACTGGCACGGGCGATACATAGTCCTGAAATTGAATTTCCACATCCTGTCTCGGGAAAATATTATCTTGTCGACTCTGGATTCGCCCATAGACCTGGGTACATGGCTCCGTATAAAGGGTCAGATATATTGTATCATTTTCAGCAGTTCTACGACGGTCGACGAGTCAGAGACGAGAGTTTCGAAATGCGCGTGAGAAATTTAACTTCGGACATTCGTCATGCAGGAACGTAATAGAGCGTGCATTTGGTGTGTGGAAAAATCGGTGGAAAATTCTTGATCGTATGCCAAGTTACAATTTTAAAGTGCAGATTGCTGTTGTCTTAGCTACTATGGGTATACTATTCGCGTGACACCCGCAAGCGTACAGGATCATTGT
>CAIGRT010007795.1:0-25106 GCA_903798405.1 Fraxinus platypoda
TCTTTTTCAACCACACATTTCCTATTATATCACTATTCAAAATCAATTTTTCCCCCAAAAAATCCCTACCAAACAAGCTCTAAAAAAGACCAATGAAAAAAAAAAACAGAATTAAAAACCTATCGACTTACATAAAACAAGTTTAGTCAGATAACTTGCCTTTTTAACTCAGGATTGAAAACACTACATCAAATTTATGAGTTGGTTCAAAATCATAATGCAAAAGCCAAAATCTCACTGTGAAGAATCAAGTGCAACGCTGTACATTCACAAGTTGGTTCAATTCTCGACCTCAATAGTCAAATATATCCTTTTTTCTCACTTGTGAGATTCACATATCCACAAACTTATTTTTTATTCTCTTTTCAAGGTGTATTCTAAGGTTGATTTTCAATTTTCAATACTCTTTCACTGTTCAAATTTGGTTGGATCTAACTGGTAACATCAAGAACCTACGCCCGTGATGATTCTCTCAAAATTTGAGTGCTTCGAAACAGTCAAGTTAAATAATAAGCAATTCAAACCCACTAGTTATCTAAACTCCCCAACAATTCGATCTTACTTGCATAATTGCACAATTCTTTGCTTATTTTCATATTTTGTTTCAGTTCAAGATCAACCTCACTTTTTTTTTTTCTTTTTCTTTTTTTACCCTTGTAATGAGCTTTTAGTTGATAATTCCCTGGTTTTTAAATACCCATGGAAACCCGGTTTCAAGGTACCCATAAGACTTACTAATTCAAGTAAAAAAGGTGTAGGCATATAAGACTTAGAATTAACAAGTGCAATGTCATTTTTCTATTTTTTCGAGGCAAAAATAAACGGAGCTTAGATCTCTAGCATATATGGTCATCATTTAAAAAAAATAATTTTCAACATGCACGAAATCACCACAAGCTTAAATCATCTCTTTCACTGACTCGAACACCCCAAAATTATACTATAAAAAGGTTCAAGGATGTCATGAATAATAGGTTACTAGATTGAGCATCTAATTCCTCTATTTCAACCTATAGTAAGTACGAATCAACTCATTCCTGTAAAACGCTAAACTCAATTCATGTGCAATAGTTCACATTCTACATGGATAAGTAAAAAATTCAACCAAGGCACATAACTTATTCACAATCTACAAACTATAATACATATTGCCAAGTATATGCATCATGACTGACAAGGCTATCTAACTCATACAAATATGCAACAATTTTTTTAGAACACAAAACTAAATAAAAAAAATCACACAAAACACACAGAAGAAAAACAATGCAACAATTAGGCATTTAAACAATTGATGTTTCACCCCCAAACTTAAGCTAAACATTGTCCCCAACGTGAAATTAAAGACGAAGGAGGATGATGACTTCCTTGAGTGAAGACATCTATTGTCTTCATCGCTATTGGCGTCATGGATATAATGGATGTTGATTCTAGTTTTGCTCCCAAACTTGAGTATCGACCTACGAGAAGAGCAAAATCATTAAGAAACTATAAATAAAACTACAGACTAATATCTAGATAATTGAAAAAAAGGGATAGAGCTTGGGTTGCCTCCCAAGAAGCGCTTCTTTAACGTCATTAGGTTGACGTTGTTGGAATGCCTTAGGTTGGGTCTCCAAGAGGTACTTCTTCCATGCTTCGCTTGTCCTTTCCATAGTCGTGCGTACATTGGAGGTCGTTGTTGTGGAATGTGAATTCATTCTAGCCCTTCAACTTCATAGCACCAAAAGAAAATATGTTATGAATGGCTAATGGGAGGCCATCGCGATTTAAGCTTATCCGGGAGCAATTTCCAACGAGACTTGTGGAGAAGTACTTGTTATATTGGAATAGGCTTTCTTCTCCATATCTTTTGCTCAAGACAATTAGTACTGAAGATCTTTTTGGATTCAGCAGAGTTGAGAGGCTTCAAAAGATCTTCTTTCTGGCTCTCATTACCTTCGAATGGAAAAGCTTCATGAGCCAAGATAGAATCAACAACTTCTCTTCTCCCTGTGTAACTTCTAGAAGTAGTTATATCAATTCTTGAAGCATTGGTTGCAATATAATACTCTAGAGGATCATCGAACAATTCTTTTTATATTTTAGTCTCATCACTACATCAATTGATTCAATCCTATGACAAGCATCGATATCTTCAGGGAATTTCTTAGCTTGATATATAGTGAACTTGACTTCTTCTTCTTCATTAACCCGAAGTGTTAGCTATCCTCTCTGTACATCAATCAGTACTCTTCCAGTTGCAAAGAATGGTCGATTGAGAATTAATGGTATTTCTTGATCTTCCTCCCTGTCCAACACCATAAAGTCAGTTGGAAAGATGAATTTATCAATTTTAACCAACACATCTTCATTAATTCCTCGTGGGAATGTAAGAGATCTATCAACAAGCTGCAAAGTGACTGTTGTTGGCTTCACTTTCCCAAGACCCAATTTCTTGAATACATAGAGAGACATTAAATTGAAGCTAGCCCAAAGATCACACAGTGTTTTATCAAAGAAGGAGCTGCCTATTATGCAAAGAAATGTGAGGCTACCTGGATCCTTCAATTTGTGAGGAAATTTCTTCTTGAGAATAGCACTACATTCTTCTAGAAGTTTTAGTGTCTTGTTCTCCTCTAACTTCTTCTTCTTTAACATCACTTTTTTCAAGAATTTGGCATAATTCGGTATTTGTGCCAAAGTGTCTGCAAAAGGGATATTTATATGGGTTTTCTTGAAAATTTCCAGGGATTTAGCAAACTGTGCATCAAACTTTTTCTTTAAGAATCTCTGTGGATACATTAGTGATTGTTTCAAGATTGGTGAATTTTCTGGGAATGGAGTTGAATCCTAGTTAGGAGCATTCTCTGTTTGTCCTGCTTGGATTTCCTAATCTTTTAACACGCTGTTTTTCCTCTTGATGAGGTGTAAAAACCAAAACCTCTTTAGGATTGCTCTCTCCAATTTCTTTACTACTTCTCAGGGTGATGACATTGTAATGTTCCCTTGGGTTTTTCTTGGTATCACTAGGAAACTTTCCTCTATGTCGAGAGTTTATTGCAGTAGCCAGCTGACCAATTTGTACCTCAAAATTTTTTGCAATCATGTTGGTCATATGAGTCTCAATGTTGTCTAATCATGACACATCCTTGTTGAATCTTGCCCTAGTCTCTGAAATAAAGGCTCCCAAGATGTCTTTTAATGATGGCTCTTTAGACGATTGATTATTGAACATATTGGACCTGCTCATTTTCTATGTCAGTCTCTTAGTTTGGTGTAAAAA
This sequence comes from Fraxinus platypoda, assembly GCA_903798405.1. Taxonomy (NCBI): domain Eukaryota; kingdom Viridiplantae; phylum Streptophyta; class Magnoliopsida; order Lamiales; family Oleaceae; genus Fraxinus; species Fraxinus platypoda. The sequence continues at coordinate 3,266 of CAIGRT010007795.1, forward strand.
TCAATTATGGTATCCAACTCATGAAGACCAGCAATCCTTTTTGCACTAAAACGTTCACTTGGCCAATGATAACTGTTGGTGGCTATTTTATCTAGTAAGAAATAAGCATCATCTGCAGTTTTTGACATCAAGGTATCACCTGAAACAGTATCAACTATTTTTGTATGTTTGACTATTCAACCCGTTTAGAATATCTCAATCTGCATCCAATTCTGATAACCATGCCGAGGGAATCTTCTAAGTAAATATTTTAATCTATCCCACGCCTCATAAAATAGTTTGAAGTCAATTTGTTTAAATTACCCAATCTCACTCTGCAATTGAGCTAACTTGAAAGGGTGAAAGAATTTGATAAGGATTTTTTTGAGCCAATCCCTCCCAAGTGGTGATAGAGTGATTGAAACCATCACTTTGCTACCCTCAAGGAGAAAGGAAACAAACATAGTCTGATGGCGTTTTCGGTAACACCATTCATCTTTATAGTATCACAGATGTCCAAAAAAGTAGTAAGATGAATATTTGGATCTTCTAATGGAGATCCTCTAAACTGATTCTGCATCACCATACTAATTAATACGGGCTTCAGTTCAAAGTTGTTTGCAACAATAGTTTGGCGCGCAATACCACAATAATTGTCATTGACAACTGATCGGACATAGTCTCGAATGGCTCGCTATTGATTATTTTCATTTGCTGTCATTGCTTCAAGTTCATTTCTTCTTATATCCCTTAAAAATCGAAAAATTCTTTTGATCTCAGGATCAGTGAGTTTAGAACTCCTTGATCATTGCATAAACAGTTAAAACAAAACAAGAAAATTATTATGAGTAAAGAAGTCTAAATTAAAATCAAGGCAAATTAATAATAATATTAGTAAAAATAAAATCAATCAATCCCCCGACAACGGTGCCAAAAACTTGTTACGTGTAAATTGTACCACAAGTGCTCGGTTGTCATGTTTTGTAATATAACTGTGAAGTTAGGATATCAAACCCATAGGAATTTAAATAAAATTCTTGCTAAGTACTATAATCAAATGACCTTTGTTATCTAGACCATCGAATTTTATGATCAATGTTTTTACTAAATCTACGGTGAAATTTGACTATATCAACGATGTAATGCAAGTTTTAAAGATTAAGCAATATGAGATGAGCCTAGGGTTATGATTACATCTAAATCTCAACTATGTTTCTCAATTCTCTAATTATACCCAATTGATTTTTCTAAATTTATAAGCAAGAACACTAATGTAATTTTACTCCATCTCTCGAGTGTCGAGTAAAAATTATTCCTAAAATTTAATTTTAATATCTCTATTCCAAATAAAAAATCTAAGAATTATTAAGTTTTATGGTTCTTTGGAAATATTTCAAAGAAATTATACTCTCTCAAAACCTATAATATCCTAGGCTGTGTTATTCTATGATCTATTCAAAATTCCTTATCTCGAATGCTCGAATCTTAAACATCAAATCTTTCAATCAATGACCAGTTAATTGAAAGCATTAATTATAAATAACACAAATAAACTTAATGGAAAACCTCAAAGAAATAATTATTGAAAATCAAAACATAGTCTTACGTATTGTTTACATCAAACCCTAGATGAAAGATTTAGTTCATGATGGAAAAATATGAAAAACTCATATTCATAATTAACCTCATAAGAAATGGGAAAAATTGTTTTGGAGTTTGATTCAATCTTTTTCTTGATGTTTTTCCCCCTCTCTTGCTCGATTTTTGCCTTTGCCTTGTCGAATTGTAGCTAAAAAGTGCCTTTCAAGATGTATTTATACCTTCTCGAAATGCTAGATGAATTGGGATTATTCTGGGCCTTTTAAGGGCCAAGAAAACAACCCTATAATTTATGACATAGCACCTAGCACCCAAAGGCATCGTCTGGGCACCGTGATGGTTTCTCCTACTGGCGCTTGGACACCATGGTCTTGGCTCCTGGACACCAGCTTCCTCTAATTGTTTGTCAATTGTGGGTACCTGGGCGCCCAGTTGTGGCACCTGGGCGTCTCGTCTCTATATATTTTTTGTTTTCTTGATTGGGGTGGGCGCTTGGGTGCCCAATCACTTCATTATTCCAGCCAACATGACACCTGGATGGCCAGATGTGGCGCCCAAGCGCCCCGACCGTAATATTTTATTCATTTTTCTTCAACTTCGCCTCTTTCTTTGCTTGGTTTTAATTCCTCTTTTTCTTGGTTCATATCAACATCACTCTTCGGCCTCTCCAAGCTCCATGATTAGCCCTTTTAACCACTATAACACAACACTAAAACACAAATCAAATGTTCTAAAACTCTTAAGAACGAACAATTTTCAAGTTTAAATGGCACTATATGTGTGAGTTAAACATACTTATCAATCAAGTCTAAACTAATTTCCTTAATCAGCATATCATCAACATATAGCAGATTATCACTGCACAATCATTTTCAAATTTGCTATATTTGCATTTATCTGCTTCATTTATGACATAACCACTAGATGTCAAAATTGTATTAAATTTGTCATGCCATTGCTTAGGAGCTTGTTTAATTCTACATACATCCAACCTTCTAAAACAAATCCTTCAGGTTGGTCCATACAAATCTCCTCTTCTAAGTCCCTATTTAAAAATGGAGTTTTGACATCCATTTGATGAATAATAAGATCATATATAGAAACAATCACAATTAACATCCTAATAGAGGTAGAGGTAATCCTAGTGACAAGTAACATGTGAATAAGTATCAGAGAAGTCAATTCCTCTTTTTGTATCCTTCAGCTTTAAGTCTTGCTTTAAACTTATCGATCAATACTTGGGTAGACTTGGCATAAACCCTAGCTCAAAAGGTCAGCCAAGAGACTGTAAATTTGTTGGTAATGTCTACGCTTGTTCAAATTCAGCTCGTCCCAATAGTTCGCCAATCAGGTCTAAGTTTTTTCTTAAACAACCATCACCCAATAGCTTGTGTTCCTTGAGGTAAGTCTACTGACTTCAAAGTATTATTAGACATAATGGAGTCATATTCACTATTTATAGCTTCCTAACCCTATGGTTTTACATCCTCGAGGTAAGTCTACTAATTCCCAAGTGTTATTAGACATGATTGAATCATATTCACTATTTATAGCTTCATTCCAAATGATAGAATCTGGTGAAGTTATAGCTTCACTAAAAGTATTGGGATCATCCTCTACTAAATAGGTTAGAAAGTCAAGACCGAAAGAAGTAGCGGTCCTAGATCTTTTGCTTCTCCTAATTTTAGCTTCTTCTAATTCATTATGCCCATCTCTAACTCTAGGAGTAATACTAATAGAGCTACTTGGTCCTTCAGATAAAATTTAAACGGAAATATGTTTTCAAAAAAAATTAGCATCTCTAGTTTCAAAAATTGTGTTCTTTTCAATAAAATTATTTTCGGAGTCATTGACTTCAAATCTATAGGCATTACTGGAAAGAGCATAGCCTATAAAAACACAATCAATAGTTTTCGGACCAAGTTTAGTTTTCTTAGGTCAGCGAATAGAAGCTTTAGCTAAACTCCTCCACACTTTAAGATTTTTATTTGAAGGTAGAACCCTTCCACATTTCACAAGGGAACTTATCATTTTTGTTACTGGGATTTCTATTAAGAATATAAGTAGTAAGAAGAGCTTCTCCCCACACGTTAAAAGATAATTCAAAAGAGTTTAGCATTGAAATGACCATGTCCTTAAGAGTTCTATTTTTTTTTCAGCTACACCATTTGACTGAGGAGAATTGGGAGGAGTAACCTCATGAATAATACCATTGTTAGTACAAAATTTGTCAAAACCACCAAAATATTCTCCTCCCCTATTATCTTAAAACTTTAGTAATCTTATCTAGCTGATTTCAACTTCGGTTTTACAAGAAATAAATTTTGAATAACTTTCATCCTTGCTCTTAAGAAGATAAATATAACAATATCGAGTGTGATCATCAATAAAAGTTAATAAATATTTATTTCCACCATGAGTAACATATCCTTTTAAATCAAATAAATCTGAATATATTAGACTTAAAACTGGAGTAGTTCTATCAACTTTAGGAAATGGTTTTCTAGCATTGCACGGTTTGTATTTGGAAAATTATTAGTCTTAGGAATGTTTCCCAAACTCATTAATCTTTTAATAGAAGCAATATTTACATGCCCAAGAGCATGCCAGAAATCATAAGAATCCAGCAAGTAAATAGAAGAAGTAGTTTTTATTATTAATCACATAAACATTGAGTTTAAACATACTCTCAGATGCATACCCTTTCCCACCAAAAGAACCACCCTTAGATAGTACAATTTAATCACTCTGAAATACAATCTTAAACGACTAAGATCAAGCCACGCACTAGATTTTTCTAATTTCAGGTACATAAAGAACATCCTTCAAACGGAGGACATTTCCAGAAGTAAACCTAAGTGTCATAGTTCCTTTCTCCTCAATCTTGGAGGAAGAAGCATTCCCCATAAATAGACATTCTCCATCACTAACATGAGTGAATGAAAAAAATGTATCTCTCATATAGCAAACGTGCTTGATAACTCCAGAATGTACCCACCAATGTGTCATGTTGCGTATAAGATTAAATTTTGCCACCATGATAGAGAAATTCCCATCCTCTACCACACGTGCCTGATTCTTCACAGCTTTTCCTTTCCTGTTTCTGCAATATTTTGCAAAGTAACCTAGTTTACCCCAAACAAAACAATCACCAATAGTTTTACTTTTAAATTGGGGTTTAGATCGATTGTTCTTCCCTACAAATTTCTTCCCTTGTTTCTATCCTTATTCTAGCTTTTGGCAAAATACCCAGCAAAATTTTTACCACCAGAATTTACTTCAACAAGATTAGCATTGGTACCCAAATTTGGTCTCTCCCTCCATTCTGCCCTCCTATTGTCTTCCTGAATTTTAATCGTGATGATCAGTTCCTCTAAAGACATTTCTTTTCTCTTATGGTTCAAACTATTTTTGTACTCTTTCCAAGTAGGTGGTAGTTTTTCGAAAATTCAGCACTTTGAAACCCTCACATAATTTATATCCCCCAACAATATTTTCATGAATAATTATATATTTCTTCAACTTGACTAACTACAGTTCTAATATCATCCGTCTTAAATGTAAGAAATTTTCCCACCACAAATTTTTTAGTTCCAGCATCTTCGGTAATATTTCTTTTCTAATGAATTCCATTATTCTTTAGCAGATTTGCAAGACACAACATCATGTAAATCTAAAGTCAAGTAATTCAAAATATAATTCCTTCACATATGATCTTTATGTTGCCAACTAGCTAAATCTTCTATTTTCTTATCAATAGGATTATCAGCAATTTCAACAACATGTTTATCAAATTCAATAGCATCAACCACTTTAAGAGTTGTCAAATAAAATGGCAACTTCACTTGCCATCTCTTAAAATTTTTCCCATTGAACAATTTAGGTTTTTAAGATTACTTAGGAAATTGGAGTATCCATAGCAGACATAGCAACTAATTATAAAATTTCTCTTTAGATTGTAGGAAAATAATTAGTTGCAGTAACTTCACAGAACAATAAAATACAGAAAATAAATATTACCGATTGATCGAGTCTCGTGATAGCACGATGTCCTAAAGTAAAATTGCCCGTTGTTAATTGCTGCAACTGCTTTGGACAATCACTCACAGAATACAATGATCAAATAACTTGTGCAGCAATCACACATGATTTTCAAAACTCTCAAGTTGTACTCCAACAAAATATCCAAAAGAAATAATATTAAAATCAAGAATATAGAATAAAAGAATATGGAAATGATAATTTTGTTGTATGTATTTTCGAAGAGAAATTAGGTGTTTATATGGCCACAAAAGTTATAACTTCCTCCACCATAAGTTAAAAAATAATTGTGGTTTTATGGGATGTAAATTCACATAAATTATCCAGTAACTACCTCAACAGACATATTATGTACTGGCTAGTTTGACCAAGAAAATAAATCCAAACATGATTAAAATAATAATAAAATATTTATTTTAATCTAAGAAGCCCAAGGTCCCAAGGCCAATCACAGACCTTTTAATAATCTCGTGGAATGTGAATCGAACCCCCAACCTGTTTATATATATACTTGAGGGAAATTTTCTAAACTCGATCGTCCACTTCCATTGGGATTAATGTTTTGTGATTTTTAAATGCCAAAAAAAATTTCATCGACCACCTGTAGTCACGTGTTACCGTGCTGGGTTTTTCTTTATATCTTCTATTATTAAGCATGTTGAGGTGAAATATATCACATTTATATTGAGATAATCTTTGTAAACGTTTAAAGTCAACTGCAGATTATTAAAATATTTAGACCAATGTAAGATTACCTTGTGATAGAACTATACGAACTTAAATTAAACATGTTGACTCCAAGCATAGAACTCGTGAAACAAAAGAACCTGCTACTTCACCTAGTAACTTCAACATATCACTAGTGTAGAAAAAAATGAAGCAAAGATATCAATGTTAAGACTTTATAATTTGAAACTTTAGAACTTAAAACTTATGCCAAAGATCCATGTCAAATTACCAAGAGAATTAATTAATGAAGAGCATACCTTGGTTCATTGAATTGAATCTTGAAGAACAACTGGAAATCCTTGAATTTGGCTTCTTTAGTCTTTGATCTTGACCGCTTCATTTCCTCATTAATTCTTATGTGTTTTGTTTTATACTCTTGTGTTGATGGAATGACACAAAGAATGAAAATCACATATGAATTGTGGACCATACCTTATATATAGTTTCCATATAATTATTTTGGGCCATCATGAAATACAACCCTAATGGATCCGATTTCTACACATGTTTAAAAAGTCCACACTTTATTTAGATGCTCAAAACTCAATAACTTTAATTCTTTATTAGGTCACTTTAATTTTTGGTTTAACGTTAAGATAGCTTGTATTGCACAATTAATTAAATATATAGGCTCACATGACAAATTGAATTTTTTTTCCTAACAATCTTCCACTTGGACAACATATATTACCGTATAAATGTGCAAATGCTTATGAGTTCAAGACTTTTGCTAACATAACCAAAAGCATTTTTGAACAATCTCGTCATCAATTATGTCAATATAGCATCAAAGCGGTCTTCTTACAAGTATCATAACTAAACTCATCAATGGACACCTATATCAACACAATCAAATGACATAGATCAAGTATAGATTTGTAACATGGAAATTACATGCAATGTGATCCAAACATGCCTATTTCCAATTGGTCTTACCTTCTTCCTTAATACCTTATTCTTTAATGAGATTAAACCATAAACTTTAATCGGTGAGAAAAACTGAACTAAGTACTTTATTACTGAAATAAATCAAATACCATAAATTGAATGTGCATGCAACAAAATTATATGTAAAAAACAGACAACATTCAAACTCCCACTAGACGATAAAACATACAACACTTATGTGAGTAGTGTGCTTATGAAAGACCTTGGTGGTAGCCTAGTAAGTAGATCTGCTATCATTGAATTTGTCCCAATTGTAACCTGACCACTTTGAATTGTTTCTTTTACAACTAGGAATTTAATGTCTATAAACTAAGACTTTGTCGAACTTTTGTTGTTGTTTGAATACAACACTGCTGATTTATTGTCATAAAATAACTTTAGCGATCTTTCAATTACATCCAAAATGCGTAGCCTAGTGACAAAATTTTGCAGTCATATTCCCTGACTCGATTCCTCATAACATGCCATAAACTCTGTTGCCATGGTTGAAGATACGAGTGTCTACTTAACACTCTTCTAGGATATAGCTCATTCAGCTAGCAGGAAGACATAGCCTGATGTGGATCTCTTACTTGTCTTGACATTCAACAAAATTCAAATGAGAATAAGCAATGATCTCCAATTGGTCTGATTTTCTGTATATGAGCATGTAATCTTTTGTTCTCTGTAAATAAAGCATACCCTCTTGGCTACTTTCCAATAATCCATCACCGGGTTTATCTACCCAGTATTCCAACAATGAATACTATATGCGGATGTGTGAAAACTTGAGCGTATTTAAACTCCCAACTATAAAGCATAGGGAATTTTTTGCATTTTCTTTTCTTCAAGGTCATTTTAGGTCATTGATTGTGACTAAACCTGTCTTCTCTTAGCAATAGGGGTATCACCTAATTTGCAATCCTGCATCCCAAATCTCTTAAGAACCTTATCGATGTAGCTTTTTTGTGATAACCTAATAATACCCCGAGAACGATCTCGACTCATCTCTATCCCTGATACAAAAGAGACGTTATCAAGATCTTTCATCTCAAAATTCTTTGATACAAATCTATTGGTTTCGTACAACAAGCCTATATAATAGGCAAGTAGTATTTTACCAACATACAATACTAGGAAAATATGCTTACTCCCACTGAATTTGTGATATACACAATCATCAACTGCATTCATTTCAAAACCAAACGAGATAATTATTTGATGAAATTTGTGATATCATTGATGGGAAGTTTGCTTAAGCCCATAGATGGATTTCTTTAATTTGCAAACTTCTTCTTTGGGTCTCTTGACACGAAGTTTTCCAGTTGCATCATATAAATCGTCTTGTCAATGTCTCCATTGAGAAACGCCATCTTTTCATCCATTTGATGTAACTCAAGATAAAAATAACAAGTGCCATAATAGTCTTGAAAGAGTCTTTCGTTGAAACTGAAGAGAAAGTCTCCTTGTAATAAATGACTTCCCTTTTAGTAAAGCCCTTCGCAAGAAAATGAGCCTTATATCTCTCCACATTACCCTTCTAATCCCTCTTGGTTTTTAATATCCATTTGCAGCCAATGGGCTTCGAACCTTCTGGCAATGGGACGAATTTCCAAACATCATTGTCTTTCGCGGACTTTATCTCCTAATTCATGCCATCAATTCACTTTTAAGAATTAGATCTTTGCATTACTTGATGAAAGTTGATTGAAGTTCCATCAATCCAATGCCATCCTTATTTTTTTGAGAAATACTATAAAGTTATCCGAAATTGCTTTTCTCCTTTCTCAAGCGGATTTCCTTAATGGCATTTATTCTCGAGGTTGTTGATTTTGTTCTTTTAGAACAATCTCTTGATTGTTTATAGGGAGTTCTGAAATATTGTCTTGATTTGAAATTGCTTCAAGAACGAGATTCCGAGCAAGAATTTGTCCTTGGTCCTGATCATTGTTAGTTGCAACAGAAATGCTACTTACACATTCCTTCTCAAAGATAAAATCCCTAACCTTATCTTACCCTGCAATCTCTACATCCTCAAAGAGACATTTCCCATTTAAAAAATTGACCTTATAGTGGGATCATAAAATTTTTAACCCCTTGACCTCTCAGAGTATCCAATAAACTAACAATTGACAGTTCTAGAGTCCAATTTCAACCTATAAATCCTTGCCTCAGCTAGACAACCCCAAATGTGCAAGTGCTTTAAACTAGGCTTCTTGCCCTCCAAAGCTCATAAGGAGTTTTGACAGTTGTTTTACTTGGAATTCTATTGAGAATATAAGCTGTAGTCTTTAAAGCTTCACCCTAGAGAGATTTAGGCAAGGTGGAATAACTAATCATACTTCTTACCACGTCCTAAGTGTTCTGTTTTGTCTCTCAAGACAATTCCACGTTCCTTTAGGAATTTAGCAAAAGGCCCAGGACGTTGTTCTCCTGATCTGTTATATTTACAGTAGTATTCACCACCACGATCAGATCGTCATTTATTCTTTCGTCACTTATAAGCCTTGAATGTATCTCGTGAATCTGATACATGTAGCCATAACGAGAATAATCGTCTATGAATATAATAAATGATTGTTGACCATTCTAAGAAGTAAAAGGGAAAACTTGGTTAGATGTCATGCTGTTAGTCTCAGGATTGGACTTCTGTATCAACACTATAATAGTTTCAAATCACATAGTTGAAATTAACTTCTACTCATTCAATGCTAAACTCAACGTGTGTGTGTGCGTGTGTGTGAAAACTAATGTAAAACATCACAAGCTCATGATTGGTTCAATTTCCGACCCTCAATAATCAATTGTTTACTTTATCCATTCGTGAGATATTCATCCCCCAAACTTATTCTTTTTACTCACTTTTCCCGAGGTGCATTCTTAAGTCAAAGTTTAGCCGATTTTAATCCCATCCTCTATGACTCAACTTTAGGCTACTTCTCTCTTATCAAAAGTTTATCCTTTAACAAAATGTTTGGGGTATGAATCAAAAGTATGTAGTACATCTTCTATTTCATGCACTTGCTTTTTTGTATTATGCTGTGCGTATTCTATGTCATGCACTAGTTTGATCCTTTTTCGACTTTTTTTTTTGGGATTTTAAATAGGTGTCCTCATTGGGACCTTTTAGGGTAACTTTGCAACATCGCTGCTTTTTCCTTTTCTTCATACTTGATTAGTGCAGTACCATTTATTAAACACTTAGTTTTCAAAATCAATCCTTAAATTAAGACTTTCACCCAATCTTCATCTTATTGGTTTTAGACAATCCACATAATAAATTTCACGCATGAAATCCCTACTCATCTCAATGTTCCCCTAGACCAGTTTAACCATCTCCACACAACCCTACTTGGTTGAGGGATATATGTAATCATAGTTTTCTGGGATTTAATTAACTATGTTCAACTTTCTTATAATATGAACCAAGTCAATAACTCAAAATGCAACACGTGAGTGTCGTCCACAATGAAGATCAAGTTTCACATAAACAAGCATAAATAAACTCAACTTAGATTTTTTTTTACACCAATTCTTAGTCTAATACATAAAAGCATTAAAAAGCATAAAATAACATGTTTTTGTGATTTTTTGTTCTAACACTCGACAATCACAGAAAAGCAGAAACTATATACAACAATTGATGATAAATCAGCCACCAAACTTAACACGTGCATTGCCCTCAATGTACAAGTGGCGGTGGTGGAAATGCATAACGAAAGGCAAAGAGTGAAAATAAAGATTCTCCTAGTTAGTTTGATAGTGGCGATGGTGGAAATTGTAGAAACCCCCCAAAAATCTCTAGATCTAAAGAAGATGGTGGAGGCAGCGGATGCTGGAGGGAGATAAGCTCTATAATCAAGTCATGCTTCTGATCTACACGGCCCTGCATACCACTAACCATATCATACGTCTCATCAACCCGGCTCTGCATACCCTGACTATATCATAACTCTCATGAACACAGCCCTGCATGCCTCTCATCATAAGTGTTATCGACCTCAATATTTTGAGATCATCAATCCGTCTGGTGTATCTGTCTAACCTCTCAGTAACCATGTCACTCTTCCTGCTCACACTCGATGCATCATTACGTATCACAAAGCACATTATCCTGAATAGTATTAGCGCATATCTCGATGCACTTAGCTCTCAACTCCAAGGACTCAAGTAACTACTGTATTCTTAGCATTCCCTAGATGGTCTCCATCGAGCTTGCAAACAAATGATGCAGGAGTAGGGTGTCGACGACAGGGTTGGCTGTAGGGGCTGAGAGCCCCCTCCTATTGCTCCCGTCACTGCCTGCTCTGAAAGGATCTATCTCCAAGAACTTTCTACGAACTTGTGGTTGATAGAGACACTTGCTGTTGGGAGATGTAGTACCCTGACGATAAGCCTATCCCACAGTTGAAGCTGGGAAAAATCAACTTCTGACGACGTTCTAGCTCAGAAGCAAACCCAACAATCTAATTATGGATGAATGTGTCCAAATCAATCTTGAAACCCCATGCTAAGTGATATCTTGAAACCCCAACAATCTAATTGTATTTGAATTCCTCACCTACCTCATCCTCTTCCTCATAGAGCATCTGAGTAACCAAGGCCATATCTTGCTCCAAAGATATGGGGACGAGAGTTTCGATCTCATACCCCTTGAAATCCCCCCCAAAAACTGCTCTAAACCAGACATTCCTCCTCATCAATATTTTGATCAATAGCCTCTTATGATCTGTACTCCAGAATCATCGAACGCCTCCATTATTGACAGGTGTCTACGCCATGGCATTGGATTGCTAGCCTTTTCTTTGCCTTTAAAGCTAGAAGCATCTACCTTTTGTTTTGATGTAATCTTGTCAAATAAGAGGAAAAGTGATCATTAGTCCAAGGCAAGTAATGAACGGTGCCTAAAAGATCTGGACAAAGCATAATGGATATGGTGGACGGGGGCTGAAGACATAGAACGCAAGCAGAAACTTGATAATAAGTGGGAAGATCAATCTTGTAAGCATTATCATTGATCTTTTCCAAAACTTGGAATGGTCCCATCCCCACGTGGTTTCAGCTTAGATTCCGTTGATTAGGAAATCTGTCTTTGCGGAAATGAACCCAAACCCAATCACCAGGTTGAAAGGTGACTTGTTTTCTTCCTTATTGGCTCGTTTAGCAACCTGTTCGTTCTTGTGCAAAATGTGTTGTTGTGCTTCTTCAAGAATTTTCTTTACTAACTCGGCCTTATGCTTTCCATCAAGGCTAGCAATCTCATTAACAGGTAGAGGCAACAAATCCAATGGAGTTAGTGGATTAAAACCATAAACAATCTCAAAAGGTGAAAATTTTGTAGAAGAATGCACAGACCTATTGTATGCAAATTCAATGAAAGGAATGCAAGCTTCCCAAGACTTTATATTCTTTTTAAGAACAGCTCCTAAAGTCCTATTTACTACCTCAGTTTGACCATCTGTCTGGAGGTAACAAGTAGTAGAAAATAACAAAGTTGTTCCTAACTTACCCTACAAAACACGCCAAAAATGACTAAGAAATTTAATATCTCGATCATTAACAATGGTTCTAGGGACTCCATGCAAACACACTACTTCACGAAAGAATAACTTTGCCACATGAGTAGCATCATTAGTTTTGTGACAAGGAATGAAGTGTGCCATTTTAGAAAACCGATCAACCACAACAAATATAGCATCCCGGCCATTACTAGTTCTAGGCAATCCCAATACAAAATCCATAGACACATCAATACAAGGGTGTGTAGGAACAGGTAAAGACATATATAATCCATGTGGTTTAACCCTAGACTTTGCTTTCATACATGTTATGCAACTAGAACATATTTTCTCAACATCTTGCTTCATATGAGCCAAAAGAAATGTTCTTTTAACATATCTAAAGTTTTAGAAATTCCAAAATGCCTTATTAAGCCTTCCCCATGTGTTTCACGCACAAGTAATTCACGTAAAGAACATTTAGGAATGCAAAGTTTGTTTTCCCGAAACAAGTAACCATCATGCCGATAAAATTTTTCAAATGTACCCTTTTCACAAGCTGTAAAAACACTACCAAAATCGAAATTATTCTCACTAATTGCTTTAATATGCTCAAATCCTAGAAATTTAGCACTAAGAGTAGAAACAAAAACATACCTGTGTGACAACGCATCGGCTACCACATTGTCCTTACCTTGTTTGTACTGAATCACAAATGGAAACATCTTAATGAACTCCACCCAACGTGCATGCCTACGATTTAACTTGCCTTGACCCTTTAAATGCTTCAGCGATTCGTGGTCAATATGGATGACAAACTCTTTGGACCACAAGTAATGCTGCCACGTCTCCAATGCTCTCACCATATAGCTCTTTGTCATAGGTTGAATAATTCAAAGCTGTACCGTTGAGTTTCTCGCTAAAGTATGCAATGGGTCGTTTGTCTTGCATCAGAACAACACCTATACCAATACCAGAAGCATCACATTCGATTTCAAAGGTTTTAGAAAAATCTAGTAGAAGTAATGACGGGACGAAACTTAGCTTTTCTTTCAAACACTCTTTCTTGTGCTTCTCCTCACTAGAAGCCGACATCTTTCTTGATGATTTCGGTTAAAGGAGCTGCAATTGTGCTAAAATTCTTCACAAATCTCCGGTAAAATCCAGCTAGTCCATGGAAACTCCTTACGTCTAAAACGATTGTTGGTGTGGGCCATTCTTTGATGATTCTTTGATGACTTTGACTTTCTCTCCATCCACCTCAACACCCCTAGCACTTAGAACAAAACTAAGAAAAACAACTCTATCCAAACAAAAAGTGCACTTCTTTAAGTTAGCATATAACTTTTCTCGTCTTAAGACTTCAAGCACACACCTCAAATGAAGCAAGCTTTTGCTATAAACTAAGATGTCATTAAAGTATACGACAGAAAATTTTCCAATATAAGCACGTAAGACATGATTCATAATTAGCATGAAGGTACTAGGTGCATTAGTTATGCCAAAAGGCATTACTAACCACTCCTATAATCCATGCTTTGTCTTAAAAGCTGTTTTCCACTCATCTCTTTCTTTCATGCGAATTTGATGATAACAACTTGTCAAGTCAATTTTAGTAAAAATAGAGGAACCATGTAGTTCATCAAGCATGTTGACTCTAATCGAGGAATAGGGTGTCGATACTTTACCGTTATCTTATTGATGGCTCGACAATCAACGCATCCTCCATGTGCCATCTTTCTTAGGAACCAGCAAAACAAGTACGGCACACAGACTCATGCTCTCACTGACGTGTCCTTTAGCCAATATCTCTTCTACTTGCCATTGCAATTCTTTAGTTTCTTTAGGACTGCTACGGTAAGCCGGGTGGTTGGAATTTAAGCTCCAGGAATAAAATCGATTTGGTGCTCAATTCCTCTAATTGGTGGCAAACTCGATGGCATTTCTTTAGGGAAAACATCACCAAACTCCTGCAATAATGAAATAGCTACACTAGGCAAAGAAGAATCATGGTTAGCGTTAGAAAAATATGTTTCTCTATGCAAAAACATGATCATCATTTTGTTGAAATTACAAGCGTTCTTCATTTCTCTCTCTTTTGCATAAAAACTCATTTTTCTTTTGTCCTTCTTCACTTGGGCTGAACTCTCTTGTTTTTCTTCCTCACCTCTCGGTGTATTCCTAATCTGGTCACTCTCTTTTCGGTCATGCTCAACCTTGACCACGGTCTCAAGTTGCTTTGTGTTGGCAGCAACTTCTTGATTTGATTCTGCTCCTCGTACACTTGATGAGGTGGTAATGGTGCAAGTGTAATACTCTTTCCGTCCTTGATAAAGCTGTATCTATTCTTGTAACCATCATGAGTAGTGCGCCTATCAAACTGCCATGGCCTCCCAAGCATATATGACTCACTTGCATAGGAACAAAATCACATAAAACTTCATCATTGTATTGTCCAATGGAAAAGGAAACTAGTACTTGCTTGGTTACCCTCATCTCTCCACTTTCATTGAGCCATTGAAGCCTATAAGGCCTCGGGTGTCTTGTGGTAAGCCAAGTTTTTCCACCATCAATTTGCTAGCCACATTAACGCAACTGTACCCATCAATTATCAAACCACAAACTCGTTCTTGTACATGGCAGCGAGTGTAGAAGATGTTTTCACTTTGCATTTCATCATCCTCTTCTTTAGCTCGAACATGGAGAGCTCTCAAAACAACTAATGCAATGCCATTAACAGCATACTCCACGTCACTAGTTTCCTCAAGCGCGGCATGGACTCACAATCTTCCTCCTCTTCTGACTCAATCTCACCACTTTCCAATAAGATCATGGTTCGCTTGTTGGGACATTGTGAAGCAATATGACCTGGTCCCAAACAACAAAAACACTTAATATCACGAGCCCTTTGAGATTGAGAAGATGAATTACCTCACTCTTTGTTCTCGGGTTGAGTCTTGGCTACGGGTTTCTCTTCTTTTTGTTTGAACACTGTTTTCTCATCTTGCCTTGAAGAAAAGTGCCATTTTGGCTTCCAACTAGATGAACTCGTGGCTTCTACTTTAGATTTTTTTAAGTTGCTTCTCAACTTTCATGGCCATGTGCACTAAATCTTCAAATTCCACAGTGTTGCAATTCCACTATGTTGGCAATTTCTCGGTTTAAACCACAAATGAATCTTGCCATAGCAGCTTCTAGGTCCTCCTCCACATTAGCCCTAATCATGGCTATCTCCATCTCCTTGTGGTGGTACTCTTCTACTGACTTAGAACCCTGTTTAAGACTTTGTAATTTCAGATGTAAGTCCTGATAATAATGCGAAGGAACCAACCTTTTCCGCATGGCTGCTTTCATGTCCTCCCAATTGAGAATAGGAGGCTCCCGGTTCCTGCGTTTACTTATGACCAATTGCTCCCACCAATTGTGGTTCCTCGTTGCATTTCATTAACGTGTGCATCTTGTCTATCCATCTTATCTTGAATTTTCCCAAAAATCATGTTCATACGTTCAAACTATTGTTGGATGGCTGAAAGCATCACGAATTGGTCGGAGTTTTCACCTTCACTACCTTTTTGGGACATAATTAAAAGCTGCACAACAATCATTAGATAAAATAAAGGAACCTCACTCACTCCCTGAAGTATTTACCCTTATAAATTGTTCACTCAATCACTCGTGTTTTACTCAATTTCTTTCTTGGCTTTTACCCTCAAATGTGCTCACTCACTCTTGCCTTTTCCTCTCACAAGTTCTCTTCCCAAGTTCTAAAGAAACTAATCAATCACTTACCAATATTAATCCCTAAATGGTTCTCAATATAGCAAACAAGGAATAGGGGAAAGGAATAAGATCAAAGAAAGGCTGGAACACGCAAACTGAAGCAAAAGAAAGAGAACCATTTTTTTGGCAATAATGAAAGAAAATTGACGGGAACAAAAGAAAAGGAAATGTGCTGAAACGAAGAAAGAATAATTTAAGGAAAGGAACAGAAATTGGGAAACAAAAGAGGTTGAAAATAGCAAGTTGTTTAGAAAAGGAAAATTAATATTAGGTTAATTGAGTCAAGATTGTAGAAGATTTAGGTCAACTTTCCAAACTTAAATTGTATTGATTGCTGTTTGTTTCCTAATCTGAATTTTCAGCAACTTTCCTCTTTTCTCACAACTCTTTTTTTGAAAAAAAAAGTCTCTCTCTCTCTCTCTCTCTCTCTCTCTCTCTCTCTCTNCTCTCTCTCTCTCTGATATGCATATAGATTACTCTTCTTTTTTTTATATAGGATGTAATTTCAGACTAAAGAACAAAACAAAAACACTTTGAGGCAAGGAAAAGTCGAACAAGAAAACGATTAAGCAAGGACACACTTGAAATTGGAACAAAAATCAAGAAACAAAGGATGGTTGCAAAGAAAAACACAAGGAGACAACGAAATAAACGAATGATAGACAAAAACCTATTTTGGAGCCTAGGCTCTGATACCAAATGATGCAAACCTCGATGAACAATGTCGTGAGACCCGACAACAATACTTTGGAATACGAACCCGGATCGTCCGCAAACAAGGAATTCAAAGGTAAAGAAAGAATATTGACCTAGTGGCTATAAAGATCCAGAAACCAATATTATAAAGGTTTGGAAATCACAAGTTAGCACTTGGAATTCCCGAAAAGTTGTTGAAGAACAAAGTAGGAGAAAAATCCTCTCAATTGTATTTCATAAACGGCCCTTACAATGAGAGTTTCAAGCCTATTTATAGTTGGCTTGTAAATCTAATAGAAAACCTTAATCTCGGATTCCCCTTTTGAACCCTACATAAGTTGGGTCAAAATAGGCTAATTTATCTTCTATCCTCTCATACAACTCATGAGCCTCATCAATGTCTATCTTCGTTATTGATCCACCCGCTGAAGCATCTATCATATTTCTCTATTCTTGATACATGCATCTATCTTCTTCTATGCTTGCTTAGAAATGTCAAGATTTGGACACTTCCTAAAGTTCTCGAACATCCCCCACGATAGCTCTCTAGGCCCTTCTGTTTAAAGGTGTGGACTTCATTCTGAATTTGATGAACTCGAGATGGCGTGAAGAACTTCATGGTGAATTTCTGTACCATGTCATTCCACGACACGGTACTCACGATGGTAAAGAATGGATCCACTTTCTTGAGACATCCTTCAAAGTGTGAGAAAATAACTACATTCAAAATGCATCTGTTGACATCCCTCGTGACTGATAACTTCGCACAACATGAGAAAAATTGTCATGTTAATGTGGATTTTTTGTGGCTTCAAGAAAAAAATTGATATCCTGATGAATCTAGAAGAGGTTGATTGTCTAGGTCGAATGTGGAAATTAGCCTGTCCAAAAGGTGGGTAGATAATTGTAGGTACGCTGGTGCAGGTACTGGATTCACATAATGTCCAACTAATATTGGGGCTTTTTCAATGATAAATAGCCCTTTACTGAACTAGGTGCTGTAGTTGAACTTGACCCGATTCTGATTTTCAACCATTTCTCATTTCTCTTTGCTCTCTTTTGCACTATCTGAATGTTCTTTCGATTTCAGGATTTAGTGAAGCAAGCTCGATCTCTTCAGAATTTTGCATAAACTAATGATTGGCTGAAATGAACAAAAAATAAGAGAATTAGATTGAGTGATTATAGCCTAAGAACAAATGAACAATCAAATATAATATAAACTAAATTAAATCAATTATTTTTCGGCAACGTCGTAAAAAACTTGTTCGGTAAAATTCTGTAAGCGTACGAGATCATTGACAAGTAATAATGTAGTGAATATGAATATCGTCCCATAAGGAATAACGTTCAATATTAGTATATTAGTTATTACTAAATTCGATAAGTCACAAAAGAGATTTTTGTTGGTTACTATTCTAATTTTAAAATATGAAAGATACAAACGATTAGTGTTTTATCAAATAATGAGATGAATATATTGGATTTTCAACTCCACCTATTGATGTTTAGTTCTAATTCTCGATTTATCTTAAATAGTGTGATTAACATGTTTATGAAGATCGATAATCTGTTAATTTTTAATATTTTTTTTCGAGATATACCGAACCTATGCTTAAGATGACCTGATCCTATTCATAGTCAGAACTTATATGCAAAGCACGCATTCAATCATAATTTATCACACTCGATCGCACACACTATAAATTTTATTCCTAATCTCCATTGTTCGTGTTTTAAATATGAATTGTTCTACCTATTGTGAGTTTTTCAATACTACGAATAAGTAATTTATTTGTCTCAACGATGCGAAAACATTCAAACAAACATGATTAATGCCTATTCAATGACAACACGAGAAATAACTAAAAAACGACAAGTATTTGAATTAAAAACTATAAATCAATATGTTTTGTCATCCATTCCATATATAAAAGATTTAGCCTAGGATAGCCATATAAAAAGTACACAAAAGTATTAAGAAAAGACATCACTCGAGACAAGGAAAGAACTTGAATTACTCCAAATCTTCACTTTTTCTTCAACCCAAGCGATGAAAGAGACCTTGAATGTAATATATCTTCTTATGCTGTCAAACATTGATAAAACTAAGGTTGGACTAGTTCTGGAGTGCGTGTAAAAAGATTGTATTCCATTGTTACCAAAACAAAATAAGAAAAAATCGAAATTCCCGTTTTTGAAATGAGGCATGAATTCTAATAATACGGCGGGTTACCAAACACCGTGTCTTTTAAGGTTAATCTCCAAATACAAAATAAATAATTAAAAAAAAAAAAGGGAAAAACAGATAGTTGAAACAGTTTCCTCCGTTTGTGCTGTGAGTTTGCAAGAATTATTTGATCCAGCAAACCTTGACAAAAATTTATAAAATTTTACTGAATAGTATAAAACTCATATAAGTGCAACTTATAAATATTTGGGATCTCGGCGATAAAGTTTGAAGTACTAAATTATTTTTTGAATAGGCTGATCTGTAATCCCGAATCTGACTATCATAGCTTACAAAAAAATGCTATAATAAATTCTACATGACTCTGATCGACTTATTTTCAGTTGTATATGATAGATAACTCATAAAAGATCATTTTTCAATTTGCAATAAACTAAAATTCTAAATATATGGATCGTAGTAAAATTTTACGAAAATGCTAGAAATTTACGAAAACACACGTTCAAACGTTAAAGTTATCTGTCTCGAAATATAAACTTAAACTACAATTTCTTAGACACCACAAGGAAATAAAAAAAAATGAAAATCTAAAACATAAGAAATAAAATTCTCTAAAAATAAACTATGCCATGAATACCGAGCCACCGCAGGATCTCCAGGTATTCTGAAAATGTTAAATAGAAATGAGCATTTCAAAAAAATACTCAGTAGGCTGTATGCTATATAATAATTATACATCTAAATTATGTATTCTTACATATTGCCTTCATTTATAAGCAAATCGATTATCAAACGATCTACTTAAAGTTATGATGAGCCTCTGCGGTATATAATTAAAGTTCCGATGAGCTTCTGCGACCATTAATTAAACATATAATATTTTTGCCATTTACATTTAAGAATAACCATTTAAAGGAACTTCACATATTTTCATGAACAAACATAAAGAATGTGCATGAATGACGACCATATAGATCAACTTAGTGTAGGAATCCTACCTTAGTTGGAAATTATACAGTAGTGACTGAGATCCAATGGTATTTCTTTTCAAATCTTAAATATGAAAATTGTCTCTCCTTTCCTCTGTAACTAATCTATTGCACAACCAATCTCTTATGAAAAAAAATGGGAACTTTAAGTCTTTCGAGATTAGGTGCCTCAATTAATTTGCACCTAAATATTTATCAATCCTAGCAATGTAAATTGGTTTTTACCTTAATAGTAGTGCAAGTCTCTTAATTATGGAATAACTACACGTAAATTAAGTTGTAAATGGGTTAATTCCGATACATATAATTCAAATGGAAAAACTAATAAACTAATTCTAATTATCTTAAATTCAAATCAATACATCAATTCATTTTGTCTAGTGATGCACGTGGTTGTCAAACTTGTTAACGTGCTTAATTAATATTAGTTAAATATGGATTTCTTGGAGCTACAAAAATATGAACCGAACCTAAAATAACCTTTTCTCGAGTCTAAAATTCACCATTTAATATGAGTTTGAAAACAAGTCTAATATTGTAGAGAAACTCTCGTTAAATGAATGCTTGATTATTCTACCAAGTAAAAAAATGACGTCGAAACTTATTTTCATATTAATCTCTCAACATCTCAAATATAACAAAACGTACCAAAATGAATTAAACTATTTTTTCCCCATCGCTACAGTGCGCGCCTTGCCTGCAAGCGAGGGCGCACATCTTGGTCTCTCTTTGGGGCTAAGTTTTGCAACTTGGTCCCTGAACTTTCTCCAAGGTAATTTTTTTGTCATTCTTCAATTCTTTTCAGCTTCTTTTCTTCTTTTCTTTTGGTCCAAGTGAGTCTTAGTACTCTCGAGTCTTCGTTCTTTATTCCGAGCCAATTTTTAATTATTTGTGCTTTAGTACCTGAGCTTTGGATTTGCTTCAATTAAGCCATTTTATCGCTCGTTTTCTCCAATTCCACCAAAATCATCAATGTTATCCTTCAAAACAATATTTATATAGAATTAAGCCATATTTCATATAATTCATCAACAATTAATATAATTTAACAGTCCAAATAAATATATAAAATACACTTATCAGTTTCACTGTTTATTGCCAAAGACCAGGTTTGTTTTCAAATAGATTTTTCTTTTCTTTTTGTAATTTTATTCAATAGAAGACATAGATTATAAAGTGAAAGCAAGATGAAACAATAAGAAGACAAGTGAAGCGTGCCAATGTGTTATATTTGTGAATTTGTACATGAAGTGTGTTCTAAATTATATGATAAATGGGTGTAGCATTTGCTTATGTTTTTTCTCCTTTCTTTTTGTTTTGTCTTTTTATTTTATTATCAAATTGAAGGGTGAAGTTGACTTTTACGCAATCTTAATAGTCAAATTCAACCACCCTCTTCGTAGTCTTAGTCC
>CAIGRT010007806.1:0-13308 GCA_903798405.1 Fraxinus platypoda
CAGCTGTCTGTTTAAAACAAGAAATTCCGTTACATAATCCGTTAAAACAACAAATTCTGTTAGTTTTTCCGTTAAAAACAAGAAATTCCGTTACATAGCCACTTTTATTATATAGTATATTTTTTTAACTATTTATTTTTGATTCATTACAAGTCCGTGAAAATTGACGGTATAAAAAGTTGACACGTTACACTAAAATTGATGGATCCGAAGAAGGTGATCACGTGAAGTGTCCCCTCTTGGCGTGAGCTCATCCGTTTTCACGCACTCACACACTTATTTTATGGAATATTGCACTGTTGGTCACAAATCTATTGGATAATGCTATTTATTATCTCTACTAAAGATAATTACCCGACTATGAGACCGATTGGCATTGTTCAATAAGGTCAGAAAGCATTTTTATATTCATTGATTAGTGTGATAGTGATCCCACTATCACGTAAATGGGTAAATAGCGTCGCTCAAACTTATTGCTTCATATTAAGCGAACAATAAATAAATTGAGGTTCGGGAGGGATTAAAAGTCCATTAAAATTGAAAATATGGCCGTTATTGAGTCTCACTCGTCTAATAAAAGTCAACAATAACGGCTATATTTTCAATTTTAATCTGATTTTAATCCCTCCCATATAAGGCCTGATTTTCAAAGAAGTTGCATAATATTTTTTTTATAAAATCAAAGAAGTTGGTGGCACTAAGCTCCTCGGTTTGGATAAAAATTAAATTTTTAGTAGATTTCATAAAAATTGATGAAATATTTGTTGAAAAGTTGATAAAATTTGTGGATTTCAATTTAGCCCAGTTTGACAATCATTATTTGGGTAAACTAGAGTTTTGAATAGTGATTTTTTGAGAATATGTGGTCAAAAAGTAAGAAAAATATTGTGTTTACGTACAAAATATTTTATTGTGTGAATGTGTAGTTGAAAATGAGTATATAAATTTTTTTTTTGAAATAATGGTCGTCAGATAGGGGCAAAATATATGACATCTATCTAACATCATGTGTCAACCATTCATTTATAATACACAAGTTCTCAATTTTTTAATACTGTGCAAGTAGTCTATCTATCGATAGAAAATATCTTATTTAAAAGTTATTAAAACGGTAAAATTATCTTGAAAATGTTTAATTATTCCAAAACCAAACAATGACTACGTGAATTTACATTAAATTTTGCTCTTTATTGGACAATATCACTCTCACGACCATATATCATGTGCTTGTCACGTTGCCATTTAGACATTTCTCCTTAGTTGAGGATGAAAAGTTACACTTGTGAAAGGTTGGGACCTCCAAAGAAATTTACCCTCGAAACAAACGGATGATTTGAAGGAGAGAAAATAGAGGTGAAGAAGTCAAATGATTGAAAGTGAAGAAAATTGAAAGCCACTCTCTCTCACAGTCGTCTTCTCACTCTTCTGATTTATTATTTTGGTTCATTCGATACACTCCATTGGAAATCGATCTTCTTCAATCCCACTCTTCACCACATAAAAAGTGAGACCCTCTTAAATTTGCTTTTCGTTTTTTTGTCGTTTTTTTATTTTCTGCAAATATCTGTGTCAATTAGCATATTCCATTACATAATATGGAACTTTCTTTAAATATCTTCAATTTTCTGTCTACTAGCGTACTGTATCAGCATCTTCTCTCAAACCGCTTTTCAATTACTTTATAATCATTGATTCTTTCACTTTTTCTAATACATTTTTTTGCTTGTACGAGTATTTGCATATTGGCTCATCATCGGTAGTATATTTTGTTCTTAATTCAAGTATTCTTATTTGTTTTAGTGGCTCACCACGTCGGATTTTGTTTATTTTCATTTTTTAGTTGTTTTTGGCTGCGCATTACAGCTTTGGCAATTCATCTACTTGTTAAATTCTTTAATTTTTCTGAATTTTGTAATATTAAGAAAAAAATAAATAATGGGATTACGAATTACGATTAGTACTTAATGATTGATGCCATTCTAATTCATTTATTTCTGATATGTTCTTACAGATTTTGGTTTTATTTGTTGGAAATTTGTTCACTTATGACTATATTCATATGTTTTTGTTTTTTATACGCACATTAGAATTTGGCAGATATACCCTTTACATTCTTTAATTCTTCTGAATTTGTGATACTAGGAAAAATTAATAACGGGATTTTTGTTGGTGAATTTACGGTTTTTAATTTTGACATTTTGTATTCTAATCTAGGCGTTTGTATGAATCAATCATTGTGATTGTTATGATTCTGATATGAGATTAGGTGTAACTTATATGCATGAAATGAACTTATGATTTGAAGTTTTCTCCATAGGTATTATAACTACTGGACATGGCTGCTACACTGAAAGCCAACAGTTCTGCAACTGGTAAAGCTGGAATCCCAGCTGAAATTCCAGCAATTGCTCATCCGCTGGCAGAGGAGCCCGCAGAGATTGCGTCCAATATTAATTACCATGCTCAATACAGTCCCCATTTTTCCCCTTTCAAGTTTGAGCCAGAACAAGCATACTATGCAACTGCAGAGAGCGTCCGTGATCAATTGATAAAAGTATGTTTGACTGACTAGTTCTTTGAAGTTTTGCTACTGTAATGATATCGCTAAACTCTTCTTGTGCAGTTTTACTGTCTTTCAGAACATGGGTTTTGTATCGGGTTGCATTTTATGTATGTAGTGATTTGTATGGGTTGCGGTTAGAAATGGGAAGGAAATGAAACATTTATTTGGTTTTCCAAGCATGCGTGGTAGTAGTTTTTTGGCATGACAGTCTATTCTTAGTGGTTGAGCCACCTCATCTTAAAGCTTAAATTATTAAAGAAAAATTAGAATTTTACAAGGCAAAATTTATTTATTTAAGCTCAGTCTTCAACATGTCCTCTCAAGTGCATGTCGGATTCAGTTTCTCTTGAAGGCATGAAACATGCACAATTTTTCCATGAATGGGTGTGAGCATGACTTTAAACCAAGACTAGTGACTTAAATTAATTTTTACCTGCTCTGCTACCGTGCAGAACTATTCAACTACCTAGTCCAAATACTTAAGTTGGTATGGAAGAGATACATTTGTTTAGTTAAATTTTGCCTTCAAACACTAGCAACTTATCTCTTGGTTGAAACATTTGGGAAAATTTGATTCACTTGCCACTCGAAACCTGATATGCATATACTTAATACTTGCAAATTAGCTAATGTCTTGGATTTGCCTATTCTATACGACATTGTAAGTTTCTTTTTATCTCTTGACCATGTTACTTATTACCACGGTTTATTTTCAATCTGTAGCATTGTTTCTCATGTTAGTCTGGCATTACCTGTGTGTCCAGATATAGGTGCATGGAAGCTATGTAGTTTATGTTGTAATAAATATAGAGTAAACTCATGCTAAATGAAGGTAATCGTTTATCCACAATTTGTATATGTTATACAATATCCGATTTCTACTCCTTATTAGAACCTTTTTTCAATCCTTCTCTGCTTATTTTTATCTTATTTTACTTCACATTGCCATTTTGTGCGGAAAACTATTGTAGTAGAGAAGGAAGGTTGTGTTTTTGTTGGTTGAATCTCTGTCTCATGTTTATTTGTGCAGCACCTGTTCACTACACACTTGAGGTCATGAATTCTTTTTTACTTTTAACTTATCACTGAAAAGGTTAATGATTGTTGATTGTACTCAATGATGTCTATGTGCAAAAGTTTTTTAGGGTGTGTATTCAATTTTGACCTAACCTGTTGACATTATTGTGAATATGACTATCATTATATAAGAGGCGTGCCTTTACCATCATGTTGTGTTAAGGAAATCACATTTTGCCACCCTATACCAGTAAAGACATTATAAAAACTTATGAAAGAAGTTTAAGTCTCAGTTAAGTAGTTGAATTGTTATGCATTTCTCTGTGCTAAAGTCATAGTTACTCGTCTTTAATGTTTTATTATCTTTGACATACAATATGTTATTTTTGCAGCAATGGAATGAAACTTATCTTCATTATCACAAAGTCAACCCAAAGCAAACATACTACCTATCCATGGAGTATCTTCAAGGACGAGCACTGAGTAATGCTGTTGGAAATCTTGACATTCAAAATGCATATGCTAATGCTTTGAAGCAACTGGGTCATGAACTTGAGAATATTGTAGAGCAGGTATTTTCTACAATAACCCTTTCATATATGATGTATGTCATCTCGAGTTTTGTCTATACTCTCATATTTTGTCCAGAAGCAAAAAAATCATACAAATAGTACCTTAATGATAAGCTATTGCCATAGTTGTGCCAAGTAATATGAAGATCCTGACTCTGTTTCTGTTGGTGTTCAGTTTCCTTTGTTTTTGGTTAGATCAGCGGCATGCAAGTGGTTTTGCGAAGTAATATAAACTAGATTCCAGAGATAGGTTCACATTTAACCCCTTATGTATTTAGTTTTTTTCTTTTTGACATGACTGATATTTATATTTTATGTCAGTCCTATTTCGGTGGGCTACTATTATGAATCAATTAACTTGCCCTGAAGTTCTTGTTTAGGTGCTTAGTAGTGGTAACTATTTCTGAGTTACTCTCAGGTTTGGATTATAATCCTATTGGATCTCATCTGGACCTGTACGTTCTTCCATGAGTTATATAGAGGGTGTTTTGAAATGAATTTTTTAGGAGAAAGATGCAGCTCTTGGAAATGGTGGTTTAGGAAGGCTGGCTTCATGTTTTCTAGACTCAATGGCAACGTTGAATTTGCCTGCATGGGGCTATGGTTTGAGATACAGATATGGGCTGTTTAAGCAACTGATCACCAAAGCAGGCCAAGAGGAAATTGCAGAAGACTGGTTGGAGGTTTGTTTGCAGTTGAACTTCTGTTAATACTAGGTTAACCTTTCGTGTGGAACCAATATAAGTCCTATTCTCTGGTTGTTGACGCAGAAGTTCAGTCCCTGGGAAGTTGTCAGGCATGATATTGTCTTTCCAATAAGATTCTTTGGTCACGTTGAGGTTCTGCCCAATGGCTCGTAAGTGAAACTTCAAACATTATGATTTTATTATGTTGACTTCTAAGTTAGTTATTCAGAGAGCCAGTTTCTTTAAAGAATTTAAAACAAACAAAAAGTTTTCTTTGAAAAATTAAATTCATGCATGCAATGCTCTGTAATGCTGTAGCCGAAAATGGGTCGGTGGTGAGATCTTACAAGCTGTTGCATATGATGTGCCAATTCCTGGATACAAAACCAAGAACACTAACAGTCTTCGTCTCTGGGATGCCAAAGCTACTGCCGAGGACTTTGACTTATTTCAATTTAATGATGGACAGTACGAATCTGCTGCACATCTTCATTCCACGGCTGAACAGGTTAATTATTTTTTAACCAACTAAAAATATTGGACAGCAATAATATACATCCTTGAATGTGCACCGTATTCTAATTATTGCGTTTAAGATTGTCTCCTTAGTGAGGTTTACATAATCCAACTTTCAGCTTGATTTGGTGTATGAATCGAGGATTTTTGCAGATTTGTGCTGTTCTATATCCTGGGGATGCTACAGAAAATGGAAAACTTTTACGACTAAAGCAGCAGTTTTTCCTATGTAGTGCATCACTTCAGGTATGATGTTCTCTTACTTGTATGTTCCTGTATGAACACGTCATGATATTCAGTTCATATGTAATTGATGAGCTCTTTGTGACAAAAGCTGTCAGCATTCCACCAAAATGGTCTGGTTTCTTGCTGACCCTACTTCAAATTTAACCAATGAAATTTGTCGAGGCCTCCTCGAAACTTGTTTTGGGAACTTTGTGCTTGTTTGGGTAAAATTGTAAGTTCATTGTAATTTAAAGTCAAAGTCACATTAATGTAAACCACACATTCACGACCACTACCCACTTATTATCCACACATTTCACATGTCCCATTACTCCTCCACATTGTAATTTTACCCAAACAAGCTTTTTGATATTTATCAAATTATAGCCCATTAAGAAATTCGTAAGTGAAAAGCATAATTTAGCAGCAGAGTTTATTTAAAGACCTAAAAGTATTTAAGAATGTAAAGATTCTTCTTGTTGATACAATGTCAATCTGGAAAAGATATCCAATTTGGTTCTGGGAAGGTGTTAGGATTTTCACCTTCAAGTCACTATTCTTGTTCATCATGTGAAGTTTCGTGGAAAAGACATTTACTGTTCAATTGAGTAGGCCTTATCAGGATGCCTGAATCTTACAACCAAAGGAATCTCCCTCTTTAGTGCTTAGAAATTAAGAAACAAGGTCTTTTGTATAATAGTGATATGGAAATCTAGTATATGTTACTTGATCTACTGTTCTCTTATGTGGTATCTTTTATAGGACATTATTTCCAGATTTAAGGAGAGGAACAATGGAAATAATGAGATTCGGTGGTCTGAATTCCCCACTAAAGTCGCAGTACAACTGAATGACACACATCCTACACTTGCAATTCCCGAGTTGATGCGTTTGCTATTGGATGTTGAAGGACTTGGATGGGATGAAGCTTGGGATATCACCACAAGGTTCTACACTGAATCATCCTGGAGTGGTTCTATATACAATTGTGACTTTGCTTCTTGCTATGTTGTCCTCTGAATTTGTGCACATAGATAACATTTATGACGTCTCCAGGACAATTGCTTATACCAATCATACAGTCCTTCCTGAAGCGCTGGAAAAATGGTCACAAGCAGTCATGTGGAAACTCCTTCCTCGCCATATGGAAATCATTGAAGAAATTGACAAGAGGGTATCTCATTCTCCCATCTACTACCTACCCGTGTATAAGGTTCTATTAACTAAGATATTTTCTTGCATGGTGCAGTTCATTGCAATGATCCAGTCAACAAGACCTGACCTTGAGAATCAACTTGCTGGCATGCGCATTTTGGATCACAATCCACAGAAGGCAGTTGTGCGCATGGCCAACTTATGTGTGGTGTCTTCACACACAGTAAGAGTTTATTCTGCAGCATCATGCATAAATTTGATCATTTCACACTTCTTTAAAATATAGTCATGCACGTGAGTTTGTTTCTAGATCATTGAATGTGTTGAAGTAAAGACAATCTATCTATCGATAAGAAAGTTTTTTAGATACTAAAGACACCTGTAAACAAGGAAAAAAATTATTTCCACAACACTTTATTTATTAAAAATCATACTCTAATTTACTAAACGATCTATGAAATCAAATCTTTTGTAATCACATCCACTGATGTTAATTTTGGTGTACATCACTTTCTTCTAAATGGTTCTACTGGTTGTGAATTGGAGCTTCTTCAGGTCTGCATAGACATGCCCGACCACTTAAATCATTCCCTTAGTTATCCTCATATGGTGTCATATCCAATTATTTTACATATTCTCACTTCTTGTTTATATGCGTTTTAGTATGGCCACACTTCCATCTTTGTATCATGATATCTGTTACATTCATACTATGGACATTTTCTCCTTTTAACTACCCAACACTAATAACTGTAAAGTATAGCTGGTCTAATTACAATAACTTAAAACTTCTTTTTAATTTATAGGTTCTTTGCAATCACATAGACTCCCTGTAACACTTCTCTACTTAAGTGCCTAAAACAAACATGTCTTGGGGGAAAATTAATAATCTGTAATGTCTAAAATGAGATCCTATGTATTCCATATTTATTATACTAAATTTAAAGCCTTTGATTAAGAGGTCTGATTACATTGAATTACTTATAACATCTTCACTTATAAGTTGTTTTCTAGGCTTCTACATGATATTGTACTGCAGCAATTGCATACTTTTCTAAGACCTGCTGTACTTCTTTTGTATCTGATTAATCATAAATTAGAAACTTACATCTTAATTGATGCTGTCCCTGCAGGTGAATGGTGTTGCTCAACTGCATAGTGATATCTTAAAGGCCGAGTTATTTGCTGTTTATGTTTCTATCTGGCCTACTAAATTTCAGAACAAGACGAATGGGATAACTCCTCGTCGATGGATCAGGTTTTGCAATCCTGAGCTCAGTCATATAATCACCAAATGGTTGAAGACAGATCAATGGGTGACTAATCTGGACCTACTTGTAAATCTACGGCAAGTATGTATTGAGATATTCCCAAAATCTTATGTTATTGTTTCAACTGAGATCTTGTGGATGGATTAATATCCTTGTTGACTTTATTTTCCACAAGTTTGCTGACAATCCAGACTTGCATGCTGAGTGGGAATCAGCTAAGTTGGCCAGCAAAAGGCGGTTAGCACAATACATACTGCATGTGACTGGTGAGAGCATTGACCCAAACAGTCTCTTTGATATACAAGTTAAACGCATCCATGAATACAAGAGGCAGCTGCTAAATATTTTGGGAGCAATCTATAGGTACAAGAAATTGAAGGTGAGACAACTTTCTTTGCACTTTTAAGTAACTTAATTATTGTACACAGTGGTACTTATCCGTTTTCTCTACTAACGTCAATTGCCATTACTTAACATCTATTATGCTTTGTTATCACACGCCAGAAACTATGTGTTTATAGCTCTCTGGAATTAATATTGTTGTCATTTCTGGGCATCAAACAAAAACACATTATTCAATTATCTTACATAGCAATGTCCATAGTGTAAAGTATGGCATCATACAAACAACAAAATAGAAAACTTATCCTTATTATTAAATTTTAGGTCAGCTACGGGAATTTGCTCTGGGCCTGCGATAGGTCTCACCATTAATGCTACTACTACCAAAAGATCCAATGAAATCAAACCCTTTGCAATTACATTAGACCATGTTAAGTTTGGTGTACCTCTCCCTCTTCTAACCTGTTCCTCTGGGATCTCATCACTTCTGACTTTAGATCTCTGCATGAATCTTCCATCCACCTAAGTCCTGTTTCTCTTAATTTATCCTCAACTGGTCTCACTCCACTTGTTGGTGCATATATTTATTTCTAATTTTATCCATTCTAGTATATATGATCATGTAACCAAGCTTAACATTTCTTAACTAAGGAATCATAACATTTTTAAATTGATAGGATTCACAAAGAGTTGTATTTATGTGTAACTTGCTGAAATTGATCAATTGCAGGAGATGAGCCCCGAGCAACGCAAAAATACAACACCACGCACCATCATGATTGGAGGAAAAGCTTTTGCAACGTACACTAATGCTAAAAGAATAGTTAAGCTTGTAAATGATGTTGGTGCTGTTGTCAACACTGATCCGGAGGTTAATAACTTTCTGAAGGTAATTTGTAATTTCACTTGCACGTGTATAAAGGCTAAATCAAAGAGAACGAGAACTTCTATTAAATATCTTTTGCATTAGTGAATCTTTTTCTTCTTATAATTCATTTAATATCGTTTGAGACACATTGTGATTTATAGAAAATCGGAAGGTGCCTTCCATTTTGTAGATGGTGTAAAATAATTGCTTCTGTTCCTTCTTCATCATAAGTATATTAGCCTGGTCTACTTTTGATTTAACTGAGGATATGTAGTTGGTCATGTACTCAGCAATCTTACAATTATATTAGCTCGAAATAGTTACGATGGTGTTTTCCTGATCTGTAGACAAATTATGGTAATTCATTTGACTGTTAATTAAGCATGCTGCCCCTTTTATGTTGCATTGGGATCCAATAAACTAACACTCAGTAGTCCTAAACTTATATCATCAGTCAAGACATCATTTTCAGTATGCTGTATCATTAGGATTTGGTTTATACTGATAATTTGTTCTCCATAATTCTCAGGTAGTTTTTGTTCCCAATTATAATGTATCTGTAGCGGAGGTGCTTATTCCCGGAAGTGAGTTGTCACAGCACATCAGTACAGCAGGAATGGAAGCAAGTGGCACAAGCAATATGAAATTTGCACTCAATGGATGCCTCATTATAGGAACACTTGATGGGGCTAATGTGGAAATTAGAGAAGAAATTGGAGAAGATAATTTCTTTCTTTTTGGTGCCACTGCAGATGAAGTTCCTCGCCTTCGTAAAGACAGAGAGAAAGGAATGGTAAAATCTTTCTATGTTCAGTGAACTTAAGCTTATTTAGACTGTAGCCATGGTATATGACAATGATTTCTTGGGTTTACGGTTCATTAGGTCTTGTTAACTTGGTAAAGAATGGTAAAGTTGTGTTTTTTCTAGGGTTAACTATAACCGTTCTTTAAGCAGACACCTGAATAACTTGCTAATGTGACATTGCGGCTTGATATCAGGAAGTGGCTTTTAGGTAGAAGAAAGACGAAAGCAAATCGTAAAATTAATTTCCAAGGATAGAGGTCTTGATACTTGCTCCGGATGCCTAATCTTGTACTACGAACCCATTCACCAAAGTTGTTTCTTAATCACATTACACTTTGGTATCGAGGATATATTCGAAATCCCTCTAATCATATTGAGAGATCTATTTCTATAGAGGAAAAAAATTGCCTCAGGAATGATGATATTTTTGCAACTTATGGTGCAGTTCAAACCTGATCCGCGTTTCGAAGAGGCCAAAAAATTTGTCAGATCTGGAGCATTTGGAACCTACGATTACAATCCACTCCTTGACTCACTTGAGGGCGACTCTGGATATGGTCGTGGTGATTATTTTCTTGTTGGGCACGACTTTCCGAGCTACATGGAAGCTCAGGCAAGGGTGGATGAAGTTTACAAGTAAGTAGCTACATAAACCATAATCTTCCCAACTGAAATATGTTAGTTTCTCAAGGGAGGGTGAATTGGTCTGCTTGTTATTTACTCGAGTTAAGATATATACTGAACTTTTGGATATCATGCATTTTCTTTCAAGTGCATGAGATGATGGCATTAATTTTTGACAACTTTTTTGCATCAATATGTTGAGTATACATTAGATGAAGGTGATTTGAGAAGTGTAGAATTTTGCATCATTATGTAGAGGACACCGGTGAGTTCCTGATAAAGGGTTGTAAAAGTTTTATTAGATGGTAAAGCAACTAAAAGGGAGTACTTACATTTTGTAGATGGCCCTTTTTGTGCAAAATGCATCTTAAATTCGAAGGATTAGTCAAAAAATTAACTTGCAATGACCAGTGCAATTTTGCATGAATAAATTGTTATGCCAAAGGTATCATTTCTCATAATAACATGGACATTAATTGAATAGCAATATTTCTCTCTCATGTTACAAATGTAAGCAGAAAGTGAATATTTCCAATTACAGAAAATAGATACTCTGAAGAATTCTTTCCACGTAACTAAAGCATCTTATTTATTCTAGTTTATTGTGAATAAGTTGTTATTGCTCTATGAACTCTTTTTAAGTGCTTGTCGGCAAAGCTTAAATTATAATTTAAGCTAGTCAAACATTATTTTTATCGACACATTATTTTGAACTCTATTATTCAATGCCTAGCATTATACCTAATAATTAACTTGAGAAATCCTAGTGGAAAGTAGTGCTTCATGAATTTAGTTACAATCGGTTTCAAAATGATCTTTGCTCCGACTGCCACATTGACTAACAAACTTTTGTGGATGGCGATTGACCTGATCATATGCTTGCAGGGACAGAAAACAATGGATTAAAATGTCTATCCTAAGTACTGCTGGCAGTGGAAAATTTAGCAGTGATCGGACAATTTGTCAGTATGCAAGTGAAATATGGAAGATAGAGGAATGCCGTGTAGGAAAAGTCTGAAAGTGATTGAATAGTAACTTTATAGACTGCTCATCAGAAGAGAAGGAAAAGGTAAAAGAAATAATACATGGGTTGAAGGCGCCTTAAATGCTTGCTGGGCTTGTTGCCTTACCCTTTAGCTGTCATCCCTTTTATCGTGCCATAAGTTAAATACTTCCGCATTTCATATTTTATCCTCTTAGCAATTGTATTCCTAATAGAATTTGGTGAGTTTGTTGTATGGTTATTTGCTTCTATTACTCTTTCAAGTTCCATTTCATTATAGTAGGTAATAATATCTCTTTACTGCACAAGTTTGTTTCAGACTGGGCGTTTATTTGGTTAGAAAAGACTATCATCAATAGTAACATAAGTAGAAGATTTACAAGACCGAGAAACTTGCAGACAAATATAATCAGCTAGAGCGATTGATGGCTTGTTCATGAGTAGACTTGTTTATGGATATGGCAGTTCTTCTCCACTCCAAACTTTAGTAGTAAATTCTGTTGTTGATTAGAATTGAAGATTCCATTAGGTGAGGTTCATGTTCTGCTTAAACCCAGTATGAGGTGATTGCTAGAGCCCCATGATTCTTTTCTTTTGAGATTTACCCGTATACTTGTGGTCCTGGCCTGTGCGACTTGTGTTCTCATTTAGATTGCATTTGCTCTAACTGACCAACTTGTTCGAGGTATTCTCTTCAAGTTTCTAAATGGTGACTTGGTTGAGCCCAAATAGTCTACATGTTGACTATATCATTACTGAACCTTCTAAAAACCACAAAGTTGCCTAAAAGAATTTCATCGCTGAAAATGAATAGTTGATTGAAAAAAAGAAATTCACTTGTTCAAAAATTTCAATATGCGATCCCAAAATCTCCTCCTCTACTCCTATTTCAGCTCTTGTACATGCTCCTCCCTGGCCCAGTCTTTTTACCCTAGCATATCTTCCAAGACATCGACTCATTTTGATATGCGCATGTT
Organism: Fraxinus platypoda; assembly: GCA_903798405.1. Lineage (NCBI taxonomy): Eukaryota > Viridiplantae > Streptophyta > Magnoliopsida > Lamiales > Oleaceae > Fraxinus > Fraxinus platypoda. Next base: position 12,625 of record CAIGRT010007806.1, read on the forward strand.
GGAAACCGATGAGTGATCAGAGTGACCCGCAACTTACCAGCATGGGGAGTTGCGATGGAAGCCAAGAAGGCTGCTGGGCAGAGCCACAAATTTTACTCGGTCTAAGATTTTCTCTCAAAAGTTCCAAATTGCAATGGGGGCACATTTTATCCAATTTATCATTTTTTTTAAGGAATATATTATAATACATCTTTCAAACTTTCAAATCTCGATGTGGGCAATTGATTCTGGGGCATAACATAAATATGCTATCCTAAGTTCTAAAGTTGATCCCCTTTTGCTGTTTTTTCCCGATACATTTTGGTATATCTTTTTATGTTTCGAGACATCATTACTTGTTACAACAAGGTTGTTAGGTGCTGAAGTATGTCAGCATCTGGTTTGCATGTCATTTATGTTGATGATGGCTCTGTTTAGACTAATGCCAATGCCAAAATTATAGAACATGGACTCTCCTAAGAACTATGTTGGTTGACTTGTCCTCCGAAACTGGTCCCTCATTTGTAAGGATTCCAAGTTCGTATGCACAAACAAGACTGTAGAGGTCACTCCTCGAAAGACATATCAAAGTTAATATCGATTCTATCTGAATGATAATTTCATTATCAAGGAATTCAAATTCGGGTAACAGAACTCAAAGGATATACTTTTTTTTTTCCATTTGGTGGTTTACATGGAGAAAGA
>CAIGRT010007807.1:0-14724 GCA_903798405.1 Fraxinus platypoda
TCTTGTAGCAACTTTGTTTTATTTTATAGCATCATTTACAAAAACTTCATGCCTTTTTGACTTGTAAATTAGTTTTGTTTTCTACTTGTGCATCAAAACTCTTCCATGAAGTTGATGTGAAGAAGAATGTATAACAATGATGCTTTAGCTTGTAACTTATGTGATGGAGTCTGTAGTAATTTTGGAATGTATAAAACGACCTTTTGCAATGTCTAAATTGACTTTTATTCCGTATTAAATATATCATTCATCATACTTATACTTATGAATTACAGTTTCTTAATATATTGATTAATAAGAATAATAGTTATTGGTGGTTTTATTATTTATATGACTAATTTTGTGGTTTCTTCAATTTCTTGAAACTGAATGACCAAAGGTTTTGCATTTTTATCAAATTTTTGATGATTTTTAATAGTTGCGTTTGAATTCTTAGGTATTTAGGAGGAAAGATGACTCGGATTTTTAAAGAATGTGAAAGGGAGTACAGTGAGAAGATAAAGGTTAAGAGAAACACATTTTTACTTATTTATTGCCAAAAAGATTTTTCTGGATGGTACACATTCTTGCCAAGTTTGTCTTTACAAACTTCCCATAGTTTAAAGTTTCAACTTATGTTTACAGTTAACCTACAAGTACTTTACTCTTAAAACCATAGTTATGTATTACTTATCGTTTTTCATTACTTATTTTTTTTTCATTACACCATGAAAATAAACTATTCTTCATTTGTATGAATGGCAATTGAGCTCCAGCATAAGTTAGTGAAATGGCAGAAGATTTGAAATTTGATAAAGTGGAAAGACCTGATGAGGTCGAAGGTCAGTGCATTGTGAATAGTTGAACTTAATATATGATGCTTGTTTCTGATCCTGGAATTGAGTTTTCCTGCTTATAAATCCTTTGTTCACTGCATGTTCTTTTAACAACCTGTATGGTCACATAAGAGGGTTGTTGTACTCAATTTTTGTACCATGCGACTTTTTTTTTACTTTTCAACTTCTTAAGATCAGCAAGTTAGCTGGTTCATCAAGATACATTATCCAAATATTTTATAATTAGGAAGGAAAGGTAGACGACCTTAATATGAAAATGGATTTTTCGGCGAAGAGTAAGAAAGGTCAAGTGTGTGGCAGGTTTTTGTGGTATGCAAGTCATCTGAAATTAAAAATTGACTAAAGACAATTTAATAGTTTGAATTCAATGGTTTTCTTCGACATAGGCTGCATTGCTTATAATTGTATGAAACCATTTCCGAATTTACTTGTCGTCGTTCAACAGACTAGCAATTTATCTAGCCCATCCCTAGATTGTATCACAATTTAGATTATTTGCAACTTGGACTGGGTAACTAGGTCTCCTGATAAGAAAATTTATCTTGCAGAATAGAGAAAGAAGCATCAAGTTCATGTTAGGTTTTTATTCTATAAGGCATTATAATGTCAACAGTTGACTCCTGTTTCTCAGACTGAAAGTTCTTTTGATGCAACATTTTTTTTTTCTTGGATTTTCATTGTCCAGACACCGCGCAGCCACGGTGCCTCCGTATTGCACGGAGGTTTTTTTTTTCCTTAGAGATTTCAATTCTTTTTCTCAATTATCTTCTTGCCTTCATTTTTATATAATTTACCTGATAGAACTCACTTTCTATAATTTACCTTTGTGTCTTCTAAATTTCTTGGAAGACTTTCATTTTAACCTCTCAGGGAAAATCCCCATTTCGGCCCTTCTTCATCAACGTAATGTTTCCTTATCTTTTGGGGATTCTCCGTTTTTTCCCTTTTAATGTAGTGTGCTTACTAATATATATGTTAATACGGCTGGTTTTTACAAATTGTGGGCGAAGGCGTGGAGAAATGCTTCCGTCCACTTGGATGGAGGCATTTCTCCATGCATCCTAATGCCTCCGTCCCGTGCAGAGACATAAAAGTAGTAGAATATTTTCTAATTGCTACCGTATGCTTCTAAATTACATTTAAGGCACTACACATGCTCAAACTTGTTTTGCTTATAGTATTTTGTTCCATAAACAAACCATGTCATTCTTGATGTAGTTCAATTCTTGGTTTTCCTTTCCTCTTCAAATCTGGCCACCAACTTTTCTTCATTTGTGAGGTGCTTTGTTTTGTCTTCCTGGGGAGTGTATAAAAAAGATTAGCTGAAAATATCTACTTATATTAAAAAAAAATGCATTCAAATCACTCCACACTATTAAATACCCAATTAAACTATACAACACGTGCATTGCACGTGCTCACACTAGTATATATATAAAGAGTTTGAAAATAATAATTATCAAATATGAACAAAATGTGTGATCAAATTTCACTCTTTTTCCTAGGGCTGGACAAAACTTCCGAACCTAACCGAGAGGTTCTTCATAAGTTAAATACTCAAACAGATATCTGAATTGAGAATCGATGGATTTGATTCAGTTCTCGGTTCTTGGGGTTCTAGACCAAGAACCGAATCTAAATAATTTTTTTAATTTTTTATATTGAATTAATTAAATTTTATTTTTTTCTAAACAAATTAGCAAATTAACTAATTTAGTGATTAATGCTCTAACTCCCAAACCAAGTCCATGCCAACCCAACCCAACCCAACCCAATTTCTAAATTCAGTTTTTTGTTTTAATTTTTTTTGCCCAATTATTAATTTCATTACTTGCCCAAATCTAGACCTTTTTAAGTTTTTATACTTCACTTTCTAATTTCATACTTTCATTGGGTAAGTAGTAAGCACAAGTCCACTAACCGTCTAACTCCAAATTTTTTGATAAATTGAAAACCTACATCTACATGCCTAAATCGAAGTCATCGACTGTCGAGTCCGATTTTTCCTTTCCAACTGCCCATCGAAGCCGCGGAGAAGTATCAAGTTTGAAGATTGTTGAAGAAATCAGCAGAGAAGTGTCAGGTTTTATTATTAGCAATCTCTAATCGGGGTGTCAAATGCATTGAAAGAGTTTATTATGTGATTAGATCTCTGAATGCAGTATAATTTATTATTTACTCGACCTAGTATGTGCAGTCTCCGATTCATTTTGGATTTAAATTGCTATGGATTTCATACCCTGTTGTCTATGGAGCATGGATGTGGATAGGGGACAAACTTGCTGACACGTATTTCTTCTTCTTCTTTTTCTTCTTTCATCTCTCTCGTCTACACCAATAGTGTCATTGCTTATCAATTTGTCATTTTAATTCAACTTTCCCCATTTCTGCACATACCCTTTTCAGCCAATGCTCCAGTATCATTTTCTATAGAAATCAGCATTCAAAGTTTTAAGTATGAAGGAAAAAGTGAATTTTGAGTAGAACATTCTTTACTTTTCCATCTTCTTTTCCCATTTTACATACGTAGGTTTTTATTTTTGTTGAATGTTTTGACGTGTTTGGTACAGGGATCGCATAGAGTACTGGATAATAAAGAAGAAACTGCATAAAATCTTGATTATTCTTTCAACATTGATCTTATCGTGTTTCAATAAACTTTATTGTTTACAGCTTGTGTTAGCTCCGCTGATGTGAATGCAAAAGAGTTAAGGTGATACTATTTTGGATGCTTAAATGGGAGACACAAAATAGCCTGTTGTGAGGTCATAAATATGGAATCATTTCACTAAGGTATTTGGTGGAGAAAGGGGAAAATATAATTATTGTGGAAGAACATTTAAGGCGGATACTAAAATTGGAACTTCTAGTATGTGGAAGCACTTAAAAGATTGTTATGCATATAAGAACACAACAGTTGATGAAAACCAAGCAATACTCACTCAAGAAAACAATGATGTTGGTATTATGGCTGTGGTGTTTGATAAAGAACAGTGTAGAAAAGCATTAGTTAAGATGATTATTATTGATGAATTGACTTTTTCCTTTGTGGAAGGTGTGGGTTTTAAGGAATTTGTGCATCAGATTTGCCCTAAATTTGAGGTTTCTTCTCTAAAAACGATTGCTAGATATGTGCTCCATCTTTATCATAAAACAAATGAATCATTGAGAATTAAATTTATTAATGATAGGCAAAGGATTTCTTTACGTTGTTTAGCACACATAGTCAATTTGATTATTAAAGAAGGTTTGAAAGAGTTTAATCCAACTATAGAAAGTATTCTCATTATGGTCAAATATTTTCGATCATCTCCTTCCCGGTTGATGAAATTTAAATGTTGTATTGAAAGGAAAAAGATTGTATGCAAAAAACTTGCTGTTTTAGATATTTCTACTAGATGGAATTCAACATTCTTAATGTTAGATAGTGCATTGAGTTTTGAAAAAGATTTCGAAAGAATGGAGGAAGAGGATGGATTTCATTGTAAATATTTTGATGAGAATGAAGGTGAAAAAGAAAGGAGGGGCCACCTACAAGTTATGATTGGGAGAATGATAGAAAATTTGCCAAGTTTCTCAGAACCTTTTATGATGTCACATTGAAGTTTAGTGCTTCATTGAGTGTTACTTTCAATATTTACTTTCATGAAGTTTGTAAAATTGAGGAAAATGGGTGACAAGCAAGATTACTTGCTAAGTAGTATAGCAAATAGCATGAAGATTAAGTTTGACCAGTATTGGGGTAATGTTGATAAAATAAACAATATTTTGATTGTAGCTGTTGTGCTTGATCCTAGGTACAAGTTGAAGTTTGTTGTACATTGTATTGGTATATTGAATGATTGTGTTAAGGTTGAAGCCACAAAAAATGAGGTCATGAAATTATTGTATGCGTTGTATAACCAATACAAGGGATGTCATTGTTCAAAGAATAGAGCTAGTGGAAGTGGAAGTGTTGGCGCTGAATCTAATGATGGAGTCACTTTGTTGGAGGGTTCGGATGATGATTAGGATGATTGTAAGTTTGATTTTGGGTACAAGAAAATGAAAACTAGCAAAATGGATTTTTTTGGAAAAGATGAGGTACAACGATATCTAATGGAACCCACCGAAGATGCTACTGATGAAAATTTTGACATTTTATATTGGTGGAAGATCAATAAATTAAGTTTTGAATTTTTATCTGAGGTTGCAAGGGATGTTCTTGCCATTCCTATATNTTTTCTGGAAAAGATGAGGTACAACGATATCTAATGGAACCCACCGAAGATGCTACTGATGAAAATTTTGACATTTTATATTGGTGGAAGATCAATAAATTAAGTTTTGAATTTTTATCTGAGGTTGCAAGGGATGTTCTTGCCATTCCTATATCTACAGTTGCTTCCGAGTCGACATTTAGTATTGGAGGGCGCATTCTTGATCCATTTAAAAGTTCTTTAACTCCGAAAACAGTTGAAGCCTTGATTTGTACACAAAACTGGCAAAGGGAAGAATCTAGACTTTTGAAAGTTTTCCAAGATAGATTTTGCATTGAAGAAACAGAGTTCTATGAGGACACTGAGACATGTAATAAATGTATATTATATTTTTTCTTATTAAATCTTATTAGTTGAACAATTTTTAGTTTATTTGTGTTTGTTAATTGTGCTTTTTCAATTATACTTGTAGAGTTTCTTACTATGACAAGTCAAGCAATTGATAATTAAATCAAATAGTTGGTAAGTATTACCAATATTTAAAAATATTTTATTTTTATAACTTTTAATTTATATTTCATTTTTTTATNCTTTTTCAATTATACTTATATTATTTCTTAGTATGACAAGTCAAGCAATTGATAATTAAATCAAATAGTTGGTAAGTATTACCAATACTTAAAAATATTTTATTTTTATAACTTTTAATTTATATTTCATTTTTTTATGTAGGCTACTTGAAGCAAATGAATTATTGATATAGATCATCGATGTTTTAGTATTAGTATATATTTTTTGGTATTTGTATACTTTGAATTAATCTTATTGGACAACTTGTTATTTATATGATTTTAAGTTGAGCTACGTTAATTTGTAAAAACTATGAATGAACATGTCATTAGTTGTATTTACGTAGTGTTATTGTAAATGTTAAAAAATTTAATTATGGCACAGAACCGAACCGAATCCGAACGGTTCCAAAATTATATTTGGACACGACAATTCCATTTATTAAATTCCCAAAAATTTTGGTTTGATTCGGTTCGGTTTTGAAGAGACCAAAACCGAATCGAACCGAACCGGACGATGTCCAGCCCTACTTTTTCCCATAAATTTCAACCTGTGCGTGTCTGAGAAGTTAAACTAAAGTCCATGTTTGGCGGAGATTAAAAGTTGATAAAAAATTTAAGTAAAAATCAATAGTTAATTTTAACCACATATTTTATTGGATCCTCTATTTTTTAACCACCCATTCAATTAACTTTTATCAAAATCTAATAAAAATCTGATTTAAATATACACCAAATAGGGGCAAAATTTAAGTGATTATAAACTACTCTCTTCCCATAGGATAAGCTTGATTTCCTTTTCATTTATTCCAAATTATAAGCCATTTTCCTTATTGAAAGTATAGATATTTTTAATTTTTTTAATATGTCCCTATTTAATGTGCCTTGTTATCTATAAATATAAATTAATCTTATTTAAATCATTATTTAACGTATGAGTACATTAGAAGAAATTTAAGAATGTTATAAATAATATGATTATTAATAATGAGAATCATACCCATACAATCCTAGTCTTTATTACTATTGTATCCCTAATTTTTTTCTACAATTATGGGCTTTGGTTCTCAATATAATACGCAAAATTTTATTTACTTCTCTATTTTGTTCTCTTTTTTATCTCTAATTTACATTACGTTATTAGTACAAATTTCTTACAAATTGAGTTAGCAAAATTTATATTTCTTTCTTCTTTCAAATCTTTAACCAGTTAAGGTAAAAAAAAAAAAAAAATTCATTAAATCAAAAAAGGTCGAGAAGTTCCAACAAATTGAATTTACAAATAAACTCTTATTTTCTGCCAAAAAAAGGTCAGTATTCTCTTGACTTTGAATTGCATAACAAAGCAGTATAGTTATTCGATCTATTCATATCGTTTTAACTATAACAAATTATCATAGATAAATATTTACTTGAATATAATTTTTTTGTTCAATATTCCAATTATTGTATATTATTTTTGAAAGAAACAATCTAAATCAATAATCGAGAAGAATACTGTAATATTCCTTGAAAATTAATATTATATTTATATTATTTTGTTACTTTCGAAGAAGCACAAATTCATACATACAATATTTAAAATAATATTGTATTATTACTTGTGAAAAGGTATAATACTTTTTCATATCATTCTCTTGAATATAATTTGTTTGTGATTTCCTAAAGAAACACAATTTGTAATTCTATTAATATTCATAAAGAATATTATGTAGATTTTTTTAAAAAAAATTAAAATTGTATGATGCTAATATTCTAACAAAATATTACTTATCCCCAGAAAGACGTGATATTACAATTTCAATATTTTAGAAAAATATTAAATTATTGCTCTTGAAGAAGTATAAAGTAATACATATTTGTATTCTTGAAAAACATGGTATTGAGTTCATTAAGAAACAAGAATTTATACATCTTAATGTTCTAGAATAATATTATTTGACATTTGTTACTGAAGAGCATGATGTTACAATTTCAATATTACAGATGAATATTGACACAATGCTCCTGAAGAAACATAACTTAAATTTATTCTAAACGAATATGGTGTTTATGTTCTCGAAGAAACAGAATACACGTTACATAAATATTCTTAAAGAATATTGCATTGTTGCTTATATAGAGCACAAATTTATTTCTGAAAAGCGATAAGGTCAAAACTAGTATACTTTTGACGAACTGAGCTTCACTAAAGTATAAGGGTAAACGAAACATTTGGGAGTATATCTTGGAGATGTCTTATATTGCTTCAAAACTAAATGTACTAAAGTTTGAGTTGTTTGATGATTTGTTCGTGCATTTGAATTTAATTCCCCTTCCTGCATAATTCAATCAATTTAAGGTCAGTTATAACTGTCAAAAGGAAAAGATGACTTTTAATGAGCTCATTTCATTATGCATGCAAGAAAAAGAAAGGTTGAAGCAAGACAGAGCAGAAAGTGCTCACTTGGCTAGTACCTCTAATGACAAGTACAAGAAAAGAAAGAATAAGGAAACTGCATCCGATCCAACTCAAAAGAAATAGCAAAAGCCTGAAAATGATGAATCATCTGGCTGTTACTTTCGTAGAATTCTGGGACACTTAAAGAGTGATTATACCAAATACCACACGATGTGTAAAGAAAAGTCAATTTTTCACTTTGATTTGTTTCGAGGTTAATTTAGTTTCAGTACTTAGACATATTTGGTGGATTGATTCCGATGCCACTACTCGTATAAGTGTGTCTATATAGGTTTGTCTGAACAACCAAAAATCAAATGATGCTGAATGATTCATCTATGTGGGTGCCAAATCAGTTGAAGTTGAGGTTATATGGACTTTTAGATTATTATTAAAGACTAATTTTTATTTGGATTTGAAAGAGATTTTTGTGGTACCATCTTTCAGTCGGAATTTGGTTTCTATTATTGTATTGCACAAATTTGGTTATTCTTGTTCATTGATAATAATAAATTTAGTTTTTTTTCTTGTTTAAAATCTTATGGGTACCAGTTCTTTATCTGAACATGATAATTTATACTTGCTTAATTTGGTTGTCTCTTATAATGAAACATTGCATATGAATTCATGTGGTATTAAACATAAATTAACCATGAGAGTTCCGCTTCATTATGACATAAGTGATTATGTCACATCTCTCAAAAGAAAATCGAAAAACTTATGTCAGAAAGAATTCTTGATCTCCTGGATTTTTCAAACTTAAATGTTTGTGTTAATTGCATTAAAAGGAAACAAATAAATATAAGGAAATTAAGTGCCAATAGAACTTCGACGTCTTAGAACTAATTCATACGAATATCTATAAACAATTCTCTTCGACTTGTTGGAATAGTCAACAATAATTTATTACGCTCATAAATGATTTTTCTCGTTATGGCTACATGTATCTCATTAATGAGAAATCTCAACCACTAGACATATTCAAGGCTTACCAAGTTGAAGTTGAAAATCAACTCAGCGAAAGAATGTGGAATGTGGAATCCTTTTGCTAAATTCCTAAAGGAATGTGGAATCCTTACATAGTACACCATGTCAAGTTCTCTTAGCATGAATGTTGTTGCTGAAAGATAAAATAGAATACTTAAGGACATGGAAGGAGTATGATTAGTCATTATACCTTATTAGAATATCTTTGGAAAAAGTATTAGAGATTGCAACTTATATTCTCATTAAAGTACCAAGTAAAGCAATTGTCAAAACCCCTTGTAAGATTTAGACAGGCAAGAAGCCTAGTTTAAACCACTTGTACATTTGGGGTTATCCAGTTTGGGTGGGCCTTACAGGCCTAATGAAAAAATACTTGACTCCAAAACTGTTAGTTGTTATTTTATTGGATAATATGAGAGGTTATGGGTTACAAATTTTATGATTCCGCTACAAGGCCAATTTTTGAAACGGGAAATGTTTGGCTCTTTGTGGACGTAGAGTTTGAAAGGGGAGATTATGTTATGAATTTTGTCTTTAAGGGGAAATATATAAATATTTCCTCTGTTGTAATTGAAAATGATCAAGATCATGGACAAATTCGTGCTTCAAATCTTGTTCAAGAAGCAATTTCGGATGAAGACAATATTCTAGAACCCCCTCATACACAATCAAGAAATGGTTCCAGAAAACAAACTCAACAACCTCCAGAACAAATGTCATTAAGGAGATCCATTAAGAAATGATAAATGCAATTTCGGATGATTTTATAGTATTTTTCCCAAGAACATGAGGATGGCATTGGATTGATGGAAGAATATCCAATCAACTTTCATCAAGCAATGCAAATGTATAATTCTCAAATGTGAATTGATGTCATGAATGAAGAAATAAAGTTCAATAAAGACAATGACATTTGGGAACTTGTCTCATTACTTGAAGGTACGAAACTCATTGATTGCAAATGAATATTTAAAATCAAGAGGGATTCAAATGGTAATGAGGAAAGATATAAGGCGCGTCTTATTGCAAATGGCTTTACTCAAAGGGAAGACATTGACTACAAATAGACTTTCTTTTCGATTCCAACGAAAGACTCTTTCAGGATTATTATGGCACTTGTAACACATTTTGATTTTGAGCTATATCAGATGGATGTAAAGATGATACTTTTCAATGGTGACATTGAACAGACGATTTATATGGTGCAACCGAAAAACTTTATTCAAAAGACCCAAAGAAGTTGGTTTGCAAATTAAAGAAATCCATTTATGGGTTTAAGCAAGCTTCCCGTCAATGGTATCACAAATTTTATCAAATAATTATCTCGTTTGGTTTTGAAATAAATGCAGTTGATAATTGTGTAAATCATTAAAATGATATATGCTTATTGCATGAAACTAAGAGATTTCTATCAAAAAAATTTGAAATGAAATATATCGGTAACATCTCATTTATATTAGTGATTCAAATACAACAAAAAGGTTCTCGGGGTATTCTTGAATTATTACAAAAGAGCTATATCGATAAGATGCTTAAGAGATTTAGAATGCAGACCAAGTCATACCCTTGTAGCTAAGTGAGACAAATTTAGTTTCAATCAATGCCCTAAGAATGACCATGAAGAAAATGAAGTGCGGAAAATTTCCTATACTTCAGCAGTTGGGAGTTTAATGTACGTTCGAATATAGCATTCTAGACAGATATTTAAGTAACTCTGTGATGGATCATTATAAAGAAGTTAAGCGGGTTATGAGGTATTTACATAGAACAAAAAATTACATGCTCACATACACGAAATTATACAAATTAGAGATCATTTTTTATTCGGACTCTGATTTAGCTGGATGCCAAGACAGCCAGGGGCGGATCCAGGGTTTTAAATTAACACGGGCGGCCGTTGACCGTCGATAGCAACAAAATATTAAGAGCTCATTTGATACCCATTTTTTGTAAAAAAATGCATTTTAGAATAGTGATTTGCTGGAAAATGTGTATTTAAAAATAAAGAAAAGTTTTGAATTTACGTGTAATATTATTTTATTGAAGATTGTGTGCTTGAAAAGAAAAGAGACAAATGTATTTTGAAAAGAAATGGGAATCAAAGCCTAAAATTTAAATATAAAAATTATTTTGTTCAAATTGAACATATATAATTTTTTATACAAGTTAAAAATACTCACCAAATGACATTGTGTCTAAGTTATTCAAAGGAAGAGCTCGAGTTCGAATTTTTACAATTGCATTAAAACTATTAAAACTTAATGTATATTATTATGTTAACAATAATATCAAACTCAGCATGTGCCCTAATGGTAAGGATTCCAATAATATTTAAGGATAGCCACGGGTTCGACTCCCCCTCCCTATTGCCATTAATTTTGGTAAAAATTGTAAAATAGTAAAAATTGGAGAACTGAAAATATATGAATTGCAAGCTATTGAATCGAACCAAAGACATCTCATAAAAATTGCAAGCTCTAACCAACTCAACTGAAGGAGGCGTTTGAAAATGAAATGAAATAACAGTTATATAAGCTAAAAAATTTATCTATTGTAAAAAAAAAAGGTTCCCGACGGATCCAGCACGGACGGCCGCGGGGGCTCGCTGGTTGTTGGGTCCGCCCCTGAAGACAGCAGAAGATCCACATCGAGCTATGTTTTCCTACTGTCTCGAGGAGCTATATCCTAGAAGAGTGCTAAACAAACACTTGTAACTTTTTCAACAATGGCAGCAAGTTTATAATTACATGCATCCAATTAAGGAATATGACTACGGAATTTTGTTACTAAGCAACGATTTCTGGAAGGAATTGAAAGACAACTTAAAGTTATTTTGTGATAATAAGTTAACAGTCTTATATTCAAACAACAATAGGAATTCAACAAAGTTAAGTTTATAGATATCAAATTTCTTGTTATTAAAGAAAAAGTTCATAGTGATCATGTTACTATAGAACATATTGAAACAAACTTCATGATAGCAGTTCCATTTACAAAGAACTATCACTCAAGGTCTTTCATGAGCACACCACTCACATGGGTGTTGTATATTACGATGATATGCTAGTTTGGTAGAATTTTGTAATTTAGGATGTTGTCTATTTAGACACGCGATTTTGTTTGTGCACATTCAAGTTTATTTCAAAATTCAGTTATTTTCACTCTAATTAAAGTTTATGGTTTGGTCTCATTAAAGAATAAGGTATGATCAGTTGGAAACATGCATGTTTGGATTACATTACATGTAGTTTTCATGCTACACATTCATATTTGATCTATGTCATTTAATTGTGTTGATATACGTGACCATTGATGGGTTTAGTTATGATATTTGTAACAAAGATCACTTGATCCTATATTGACATAATTAATGGACAAATTGTTCGGAGATACTTTTGGTTATGGTAGCAAAAGTTTTGAATTTATAAGGTTATGAACATTTATAAGGTAACATATGTGTGGCGCAAGTGAAATGTTGTTGGGAAAAATAATTTATTATCTGAGCCTATATATGTAATTAATTGTGTATAAATGCAATTTTAAAGTTACGTCCGTTTAAAGTGATCTAATAAAGAATTAAAGTTATTGGGTTGTGATATCCATATAAAGTGTGAGCCTAAATATGCGAAGAAATCGGATCCATTGAGGTTGTATTTTATGATGGGCCGAAATACTTATGGAAACAAATAAATAAGGTTATGACCTCCAATTCATATGTGATTCTCATTCTTTCTTGAGGTTGTATTTTATGATTGGCCGAAATACTTATGAAAACAAATAAATAGGGTTATGATTTCCAATTCATATGTGATTCTCATTCTTTGTACAATTCCATCAATACAAGAATACAAGAGAAAATATATTGAAGAGGAAGATCCAAAACCCATAATAAAAAACGATAATCAAGAACAAGAAATCAAGACTCAAGAATAGGGATTAAAGCAATCAAGATTAAAGAGCAAACAGTCAAGATTAAAAAGATTGTAAGTTGACCTTCAAGATTCAAAACAATGGATTAATGTATGTTTTACATTTATTAATTCTCTCGGTGATTGTATGTATAGATTCGTAAAGTTTAAGTTTTATAAATATTCAAAAGTATACTTATGCAAAAAGGAAATGAGAAAAATGAAGTCGTAATATGTAATTCACGACTCTCAACACAGTAAATTTCGTAAAGATTGCGATGGGTAAAATCACGACTCCATATCATGTTATCTTAACGATGCGTGAAATTTGATATGAATGTAATAAATTTGATTATAGCCGAGTTGACATGACTATTAATGTTATTTTGAAAGATTTAATATGCTTGAAGCATATAATTCAATTAATATTGTTATGAATGAGAGTAAATACGCGTTGTACTATTTTTCCCTTAATTAAGGTTTTGTCACATTGAATTTTTCTCGTAAGATTTTTAATGAGACAATTTTTGTAGCATATGAAAAGAATAATGTACTCTCTTTCATTCATTAGGATTTTTTCCATTAGGTTTTTTCTAATTAAGTTTTAAAGTGGCATATTCTTTGTGTAATAAATGTCTATAACCTATAAGACGTTTACTTTAAAAGTAATATTCTGATATGTATGAAACTCTTGAATAAATCAACAAGAGCTATTTTTTGAATCATCATGTTACTACAATCATCAAAAGTTGATAAATATATCATATGAAGACGGTGTTATTTGAAAACTATAAAAGATGAAAATGAGACATAGTTCACCAAAAATGACAATATTGAAGATATTGACGTATAAGACAATGATAATGTGATACGAGAATTGAAATCAGGAGGAGCACCTGTACTCTTTTTCCTTCGATCAAGTTTTATCCTACTAAATTTTCTTGATAAAGTTTTAACGAGATATATATTTTGTAATCTGTCATTCAAAGGGGAGTTGTAAATAATATGATTATTAGTGAATAACAATTACACATCTACAGCCCTGATCTTTATTACCATTGTATCCCTAATTCTTTTCTATAAATATGAGACTTTTGTTTTTAATATAATACACACAATTCTATTTACTTATCTTTTTTATTCTATTTATCTCTAGTTTATAACAAGGAAACATTTATATTTTTAACTATACTAATTAGAAAAATAGAAACAAATTTATCTTTATGTGATAGGAGTAGTATAAGTTTTATGAAATATGTAGATAATAAATGAGTAATAGTTGTAGATCAGTGTGGATAAAAAGCAAGTTTTTTAATAATTTTTTGTTAATTTTTGGTTCCCATTATTTTTAAAGTACATTTTTCTCTATTTTATTTTCAACCATAAATTTTTTAATAAAATAATATTATACGTAAATCCAACAATTTTTTTTAATTTTTTAACTACACATTCTTCTTCAAAATATTATTTTAAAATTCATTTTGGACAAAAAATGTGGTTCAAACGGGCTCTCCCCCCTTTTTTTGTACTAATTTTTAACCGTAGATGCATTTTATCAGACTAAGCGAAATCAACTAGAATTTCTAATCCATTTAAATGCTCTAATTATACTCATCAACTTTGTCTAGATTAACACCTTGTTTGGCCCCGTTCTTAATTTTAACCACACATTCTTCAAATAAAATAATATTACACATAAATCTAAAATTTTTCAACCACACATTCTTTCATCAATCACTATTCCAAAATTTATAAATTTTCTAAAATGGGGGCCAAATAATGAAT